>JAKSZU010000013.1:98553790-98693790 GCA_026018925.1 Tupaia tana
AGACACAAAATCAAATCTATGGAAAATTGTAAGAATAAATAAAAATGTTAGAACTGTCGCTTATTTCACAGCAATCAAAAATTCAGGGCCTGCTGAAAATATCTGATCTGGCCTGGTTTTGCATGGCATGTTGCTAAAAAATTTTCCTTTGAGCTAAGACTATGGTGGGATAGTTAATTGAATGAATCAAAAACAAGTCCATCAAGAACAAAATTACAGAGCTTTCATAGGCCTAAGCTTAGGAACAGTTTGGGGGTCTCATTATACTCATTCGGGGGGGGGGGTCAACTCAATTTTTCATAATAGTTTTTTGTTTTTCATCCTATCTGAATAATGTACTCATTAAAAGTAAAAATGATTTGATGGTAACTTTTACTTATTATTATTGTGGTTCTCATGTTTCTTCTCTGGTTATGGAAATACTGTAGGGTTAGATCGTAGTTACGCCTAAATCACAACCATGAGTAGAACACATTTGAAATAGCTATAATCTGAAACCACTCTTCAGTCCTGGATGAACAGAGTTTAGTCATGGTCTAGTGGCCTTGGTCCTTGAAATGAGGGAGCCATGAAGCTTAGTGCCCTGTGTTTGCACCTCATTCTCTAGGTCAAGCCTTCATTGTGTTACAGTGTTGTTCTGTTAGAGAGGCTACTACTGTACAATACAGCCAATGTGGATTTCTCATCTGCTTATTTATAATTCAAAAGCTTGCCTATATATTAATGAACCTTTAATGAGCTGTTGAAAATGCCTGAATTACAGTCAGATTATTAAACTCAAACAGCCCCGTAATCATACCATTTGAGTGGGCTTTAGGTACTTTTCACATCTGCAGCTTAGTATTGTGAAGGGTATGCGTTTATTCGTAGAAAGCTTTGTAATAATTTTGACCCGTAATTTATTTATTGCCCTCCGAATGCAGTCGTCTATGCAGATGCTCTCTCCCATTATCTGTGGGGCAGGTGCACAGCATGTTGAAAGACAGCTAATTAGGATTTGCTGAAAGATATGCAAAAACTGTGGGCTTATAACAAAGCCAAGTTCATTGTTAAACAATGTTTTACTGTGTTTGTATGATTTGTCTAAATCTTAGGGATACTGAAATGAATGTTGGTGGTTATAAGTAGATTGTAAATAGATTTTTTTTTTTTTAAAGTTTTCTTATACTGTGATGTCCAAAGGTCTGAGATGTAAAACTTTGTAGTATTCTTTATGTGCTCTAATATACATACATTTTGGCTTAAAAATAAGACTAACCAATTTTAAGCTATCATTTTATTAAGTTTCAATTTGAAGAGATCAAGATCTTCTGATAAGAACAAATTCCAATTCATTCATGCCCTTGCCAATTTAGATTCATTAAAATGTTTATAGGTGCCGAGAGGAGCAGGTGTTAGGAATGGAAGCCATGATGACTTTGGGAGGTTAGTGAGCTAATATGAATGGCTTAGGTAGGTAGGATGAGGAATAAAAGAGTAACTTGAATGAAAAGTGAAAGAAATAAATAGAAATATTCTAGTTAAAAATAATTTTGGAAGCCAGGCATTGTTATGTACAGATCACATAATTATTACTTTGATAGAGAGAAAAGACTGACTTACTTTTCAAACTACAGTTATGAAAATGACTTTATTATTGATATATAGCCTTCTCCATGCTAGCTAATTGCAAAGCACTCCAGTAGTTTTTCATCCAAAGGAGTGTGAACTTTTTATCAGGAAACAACTTTTATTTTCTGATGAGATTTGATGCATTTATTTATTAAGTAAATACAGAAGGATTGCATGAAAACATTTTTCCTGTTCTTGATGCAGACATTTAAGTTGTATTGATTAATGTGTGATTCAGAAGGAAGATATTCATCACAAGAGGGAAAAAAGAGTAGCTGAAAATATATGCTTATTTGTATCCACTGCTATTGAGCTAAAGGGTTGCTTCTTATTGATATGGTGTTGATGGTTTATATACATATTAAGGACGTATAAAAGTGTCATAGATAGCTAATTAGTTTGTACCTTTTGTATTTCTTCCTGATGTATTTGCTTCTGTCTCCCTTATGGGCTGCTTCCTTATATATTAGTCATTGAGAATCTTCTCTTGTTTGCCACAGTTGGCAGGCAAGTGTAATAATTTCCACCGTGGATGTTGATCTACTCTTAAGGAACTTCACCACCTGTCCATAGGGAAAAGATCAATGTGTTTAACTACAATGGGAAAACAAGAAACCTGAAAGAACCTTGAAAATAGGTAGAAATATTTCCAGGAGAAGCACCAGTATTTGTGTAAATACATAAAGAAACTAGAAGCATAAAAATGTGAGGAAAAAATGAGTTTAAAAAGGAGAAACTTAAGGAACTCCTAAATAAATAATATAAAATTAAAAAGAACCCAAAATGTATGATTAGAGATTGCTCAGTAAGCCTTTACTGCATGGCAAGTGTATAAAAATACTTGGTCTGTGAACTATGAGCATGACCAGGTCATGAGATTTTAACATTTAACAAAGTGAATTTAAAAGGGAGGAAAACCAGAGATGTTAAATTAAAAATATCAACCAATATGTGGCACTTCTAGAACGGTATTTGACAGTTTCTTCTAGTTCAAGAAGAAATAGTAAATACATGTCTGTCTCTAGTTATTAACAATGTAAGTGCATTGATACTGTTTTTATCTTATGAGAGTTATCTTTTTGTTTCCCTAGATGAATTTATTGTCTTAGTATATTATAATTTTCAAATCTTGCTTATTTGGTTTTGAATAGGTAACAGATATAATTTTCTATTATGGTGAGTTAGTTTTATTAAGCAGTTGGAATTATCCTGAAGTATATTTTTAAATGAAAGTGACAGCTTTAAAGTGTTTAGGGGGAGGAAATTAAAATTGTGAGATTGAGTTAAAACAACCAAGAGCTCTGCCATGCTATGGTTGTAATTCAGGACATCTAGGAATGAAATCTGTTCTTAAAAGAATTGATAGTACTTTTAGGTTAGCATATGAAATCACAGAGCTCGTGATCAGTTGAGAACTTGGCAGCTTATAGATGTTACTGTCATGTAAGTTACACTAGACACAGAATGTGCACCACTGTGGATAAACAACAGGCGCAGACGCAAAAGGCAGAAGCCAAATGCAAACATGCAAGATGCCAACTTCCTTTTCTCCTTTCTCCAAGATGCCTTATAACTAGTATGGGGAACCTGCTTTTAAACGGATTTACAGAGGTTAATTGGGCTGGGATATTTTAGATTATGTTACACATTAATGAAAATGCTGATTTTCAGCTGTCATGACTCCAGTGCTTTTGATACCATGATAATTATTTTAAAACTTTGTCTTCTGTGTTGTTGAAAACATCTTGGCAGAAAGCCTGTGTGACCTGATTAAACCCATGAGTTGTCAGCTGTGATCTATAATACTCAGAAGAGGTTGCTGACTGGGCATCACTTAGGAAGTTCTTGATTTAAAAGCAAAATTAGATTGAGACTACTGTACCCAGCACTGTATTGCCATGTCAGTGGCCTGATTGTATGGCTGTAGTTAGTGTCCTGTATTTATAATTTGCTGGCGATTGCCTGACCACATTCATCTAATTTTAATACATATAGCTAGTAACTCATAACGTATTTTCTGAAACTACATGATGGAAAAGCCCATCTAATCCTGTTTATTTTCTAATTTTTAGTTATAACTTGTGAATTAATTATGTTATTGGAATTTTAATTTTGTTTCTCCAACTGTACAGAGAGACAGAAAACCAAAGTTTGATGAATTTGTTTTGTATCTCTGGAATTATTTTCTCCTTTTCTTAAATCCCTGATCTTTTACCCTCTTCAGTTTTATGCTTAAATTATTTAAATCTGAGACGCTTGGGTGACTAGATTATTTTAAGAATCTAGAACTATCTTTTTTTAAGGATCCAATCTGGGATTAATTGAAGGTGGGGAGAGATGTTAGAAATTATGGGATGCATGTAAATATTATCTGAAAATAATTTTCATACTTACTCAAGCTGACTGATA
Organism: Tupaia tana; assembly: GCA_026018925.1. NCBI lineage: Eukaryota > Metazoa > Chordata > Mammalia > Scandentia > Tupaiidae > Tupaia > Tupaia tana. Next base: position 98,557,811 of record JAKSZU010000013.1, read on the forward strand.
AAATGTGAACAGTGGAGTTCTCAGCATGAATTATAGTACACTGATATTGTTTGATCATTTTCTCAAATAAAATACTCACACTATTTGTCCTCTGTTTCTCGCTTCTTCTCTCTGTCTCTCTCTTTCTCTCTCTTTCCTTGAAGGTCTCAGCATCAGAGGAGCCCAGGAGGAGGACCCTCCCGATCCCCAGCTAATGAGACTGGACAATATGCTTTTGGCAGAAGGGGTTTCAGGTCCTGAGAAAGGTGGGGGATCGGCGGCAGCAGCTGCAGCCGCGGCAGCCTCTGGAGGTTCTTCAGATAACTCTATTGAACACTCAGATTACAGAGCCAAATTGACCCAGATCAGACAAATCTATCACACAGAACTGGAGAAATATGAACAGGTCAGCAGCCGCCACTCTCATAGTCCTGCACAAACCCTCTATTGCTCTTCTATTAGATCGTGCTAACCAATTCTGAGGGTTTTGAGGGGTAGGTGTTAACACAAACAACAGAATAAACAAGGTCAATGCAAAAATCCAAGTGAATTGTTGGATTCATAAAATTAAGACCCTTTGAGATTTTGAAAGTTAAGCTCAACTATTTTATCCCATCTACTCATTTTAGTTTTATTCATTCCTCACATGTATGTGCCCTTACTAGCACACCTGCCCTTACTACCACACCTGCAGCCATTCTTCCCCTCTAACCTCATCATTTGATGCTCTTCTAAGCCCCGTGAAATTAACATTTATGCACTGGCCTTGTTCATAAGCTTTAAAGGCTTTTAAAGGGAGTGTTGCATAGTGAGCTTTCTTGTGCTGTGAGCTCAAGAACCCTCCTAGGCATTAATTCTTATGAATTGTGCCAGGCTATACGGAAGGAGCTAACTTCACAAAGTAAACAAATTCTGGTCTGTCTCTCTAAGGATGAAATCTCCCAGAATAATTTTGAGTACCTTAGGACAGAGAATAATGGACATTGCATGCTAAATTCCTGATTAGAAAGAAAATGTGGATAAAAAAACTTTGTTCTCAGCAGTTATATTAACTATACTACATTGAATCTAAATCATTGTGTACCACCAAGAAAAAATTAACACTGCCAATTGAGTTACAAGGGTACTTCAAAAAGTTCATGGAAAGATAGAATTGAAGTATGAATTTATTTTTGTGCAAAAAAATGAAATCCATTCATAGTTTTTTTCATATTATGTATTTTTTTCTCATACCTATTGAAGACCCTGTATATGGCATGTCAGTGTAAAATGCTTACAAACATCAGAGATGTTGAAACGTGGGGGAAGATAAATGGGTCTTAGATTCAATGTAATCAAATTCTGGTGGTTCATTTTACACATATTTTTGTTGTTAGTTTAAGGCTAAAAAGCTACATAATTTGAAGAATTCTCATTTGATAAGAATTGTCATGTGGATGGTAATTTTATAAAGCCATTTTTATGGAAACAAATTTATAAAAAAATAAAGACAATAGTATTAAGTTGAATTCTATGAAATTGCCAAGTTTGGGGGTAAAAAGCATTGAGTATTGATAATTTCATAAGGTTCGACCTTAAATAAAGAGCCTCCTCCCCCAGATAAATGATTAACATTTTGGCAATCTTATTTTTGTCTCCCCTCTCCCCTTTTCTGGTGTTGTATTTTAAAGCTAGTCTTAGACATTGTATGATTTTATCTATAAATACTTCACTATATTGACAGGTAATTCATTTTTTTCTTTATAATTGTCAGAGGTGTGTGCACTTGCCAGAGAGATGAGACGGAGAGAGAGAGAGAGAGAGAGCACCCTGCAATGGGACATGACCATGCTGCAAATCCTTGTCCTCCATTTCTCCATTCTGTTGGGATTTGGGGGTATACCTGCATCTACACATGCCAGGCACATTTTTCAAGCCACTGGATCTGGTATTCGAACCATGGTCAGCCATGTGAGACTGACTCCCTTAACCACTAGGCTGTAGGACCACCCGCAGAAAATCCTTAAAGTTCATACACTTTTAGTCTGAACTGGAGGATCCTGGTCTTTATTTGACTATGTTTTTAGAACAGTTTTAGGTTCATGGCAAACTTAAGAGGAAAGTACAGAAGTATCTACATACCATCTGTCCCCACACATTCATAGTCTCCCCCATTATCAGCATCCTCTACCAGAGTGGGACTTTTGTTAGAATTGGTAAACCTACTTTGACACATCATTACCACCAAATCGTTTCTATTGGGATTCTGTTTTGGTGTGCATTCTATGGGTTTGGAAAAGTGTATAATGAAATGTATCTACCATTATAGGATTATGCAGAGTATTTTCATTGCCCTAAAGATCCTCTGTGCTATTCACCCCTCTCTCCCTTCGTCCCGCCCTCCCTACTGGCAACCCCTGGATGGTTTTAATACTGATTTTCCTTTGGAGTTCCCTGTACAGTTTCAGTGTATATGTTGTTGTTTTTCCATTGCCTTTTCTAATATTCTGGATATGATGATATTAAGCAAATACTGAATTCTGTCCCAGAGTTGAGTGTGTTTTAAGGAAGTATAGAAAGATTTATATAACTTCATGTTAAAATGCAATGTAAAGTAATGTTATGTGTTATATTTTCTGAAGAGGAGTTTCCGGGATCTAAAACAATCTCTTGTCTTATTTGTCAGAATTACTTTTGGTGGAAAATGTGCAAATAAGAATTTTGAAAAACTTATCTTTGCATGTATATGAAAAAAATCCAGCTTTCTGATTTGACATGTGTATAATTGAGAGTAAATACGTCATGGTTTAAAAAGTCACCCCAAGCATAAATAGTAGGAAATGGTTTTAATTTATAATATAATTCTGATTGTATAATTTTATATTAAAAACATCTATACTTACTTAATAGATAAATACCACCTGTTTACCTTACAAGCAAAGATAAATAATAGTAGGAGCCAAATGTCTTGACTTTTTTGGCCAAGGAATTAAGATAGTTCCCTACTATTTTCTGCCATGTTTCTTCACACCTACCTTGTGCTTTCTCCATACAGCTCTCTTGGAAGTTGGGTGAAGCTGGCATTGGCCATTGGCAAGGTCCTGAGTGTTACTGTTTCAGAAACATGCTAAAAATCTCTTGTGAAAATTTTTTTAGTAACTTTAATTCCAGCTGATAACAGAATCAAATCACCAAGATTTTTTTCATTGTTGCTTTGTTTTTGTTTTTGTTTTTAAAATATACGTGTAAATAAGTTCTATGTAAATCAGTCTAAATTATATTTTTGTGTGTCTTAAATATCAAATTGACAAATAGGGAGTTTAAATATATATATATAATCATGAATCTTATTTAGTCAGTAGCCTAATAACCATTTAAATGTATATTTCCTTTCTCATTTTAACACTTTCAGAAGGAAAAATATAGATCTAAAATCTATGCAGTATTATGGGCTGATAGATGGGACATGATGGCAGATTCAACAGAATTTTAATTTATAAATTTTCTTCTGTAGATTCTAAATGTTTTTTTTTAATGATATACCAGTGTTTTATTCTCTTGAGTTGTCTTTGGAGCTGGCTTTTACAGCTCTTCAATCTGTAGTTCTCCTAAGTTATGAGAGAGCCATGAATTTGAACATGAAATGGTTTACTTTACTTTTAATTCTTTAGGATAAAAGGGCTTTTTCTGGGGTGGACCTTTCAGAGATTTGCTTTGTTGTTACTAGAAGAGCTAAACAGAGCAAAGTAAGGTAAAGGGGTGGTATTTCTAAAATATTGCCATTATAATTTCCTCTTTTCTATTTTTTTTTCTTTTTTTGGAGAGGTTTTTGCTATAGGGCGTGGTGCTAGCCAGAAAGATAGAGACAGAGAGACAGATAGCGAGAAATCACCCCCCAGGGTGGTTGGCCACGCCACAGTCCCTTCTCCTCCATTCTCCTCTCGGGATCTTGGGCACGCACGCACACGCGCCTGGCGTGAGTTTAAGCCGCTGGGTCCGGGACTCAAACCACGGTCGACTACATGGGAGTCCAGTGACATAGCCATTACGCTAACTGCTGGTCCCCTATTTTTTTTTTCTTTTCTTAATCAAAAAGATTTTTGGTGGGGTTTTACTATATGTCATGATCCTCCTGCTCTAGATTCCTAATTAGCTAGAATCACAGGTACATGCCATCTTACCTGGCCTCTTTTAGGTTGGGTTGGGAACTGAATCTAGGCACCCTTGTGGCCCTAGCCTCCAAACAGTAGTGTCTTAGCCACACAGGCTGAGCCTGTAATTTCCATTTTGTGAATGAGAAAATATGCTCAGGTTAAGTGATTTGTTCAACATCACACATCTAGTTAGTGTCAGAATTAGGCATTGAAACCAGTTTCTGACCATATGCTTTGTTTATTTTTTCTTCATTAAATTATGCTTCTATCCATATAGAATTAGGAAACGATTCAGGTATATTCTGATTTTCTTTGATTTGCCCATGTTGGATTTCATTTGAAGTGGGAACAGAGCAGATGGAAGCATAGCTATTTTAATCACTTTGCAGAAATTATATTTTTCCTCCTAAAAGTAAACGTGTACTCCGAGTGACAGAAAGCTTATTAGTAAATAGGAAGAACATATCTAGGCAGAGGCTTTGTCAGAAAATTGTGTTGAGTCTTTACTAAAAGAAATAAACTACACTGGAATCTTAGTTATTCACTTTAGTATGTTTTGCAATGAAGCTGTAATGAAAATGTATCTGAAGCCTGTTTAGATTTAGATTGCCATAAAATTAACAAATATCTCCACTGCAGTAAATTATAGTTCCTTATAAGTGCAACCACAAAGCTAAGTAGACTAGAGCTACAGTTTGGGCAAAATCAAATCCAAGCTGCTAGGCTCAGTTTTATGTATGTTTCAGGGATGGTATTGTCTTTATATCCTGTCTTTTTTTCTCCCCAGAAAATGTTCTTTGATCATGTGTCTCTATTATATAGGATCAGATTTTATGATTCTCCATGATAACTATCTAAATTCACTTAAAAACGTTTTTGAAATATTAGGCGTAATGTATTTTAGAGTAAAGTTCTTGATATTAATGCCACTCAAAAGGATTCAAAACTAACTTTTCTCTTGTTAATTCTGACACTCAGCAGGAATATCTAATCTTCCATAGCTTGGAGTAAACTGGCTTGCAATGCTTCATTCTGGATGCATTGCTTCCCTCTTCAGCTGAGAGACAAACCTGATTGCTTCCCTCTCATCTTATTAGTTACCTGCAAGTTTTGAAAAATGCCCTTATTATACCTTTTAAATATGTTCTTAGGATTAAAGGTCCATTTATTAGAATAGGTGAATTCCTATAAGCTTAAGCCAAGGGTCCTAGGAAGCCTTGTTTTTAAAAATTAAAGGCCTTTCATTTGAGCTGGTGTCTCTTGATTCCTCCACCTCTCTACCAAAAGGAAATGGACACACTGGTTTTTGCAAATAAGATTTGACTTCGACATTTGTTCTTAGTTAAAAAGGAAAAGATACATCATGCTCTGTGCAGCTCTCCCACTTTGCTTGTACCAGAAAAAAAGGCTTGTACACAGGCAATTCACTTCATAATTTACAGCTGCTATAATAGAGATGACATATTGAAAGCTATCTACTATAATTATATTGAAATACATTTTTGCTGAAGGGAAAAGTGTTGTAAGGGTCCCAACCCTTCCCAAGCATCTGGGAATCTGCTTTCTGAGTTCACAGATGTCTTTTGCATTCACCCCAAATCAGGCAAAGCACTGGAACCTAGCTTATACCCTGAATGTGCTTAAGACCAGTCAGGTGCCATTTGGCTGTTAGACTTACGGATTGCAAGGGATTGTTGAGAGAATGGAGAAAGACTACAGAAGCTGAAGCACTGTAATGGCACGTGCTTGTACTTTTTGAGGATCTCTTCATCATGTGCTTATATGTACTGGTGAAATTTCCTGCCTTTTGGAGGAATTTTACTTTTATCAGGTTAAAAAATGCTGATGTTACCACCGTAAAAGTCTTACAGCCCACAAACTCAAAATTGCATTTTGCTTTTTCTTTTAAATAGTTATGCAGGATACACAAAAGGATAGATACTGTCCCATGTAAACTTTATTTTTTGTGTTCTCAAGCAAGGCTTTGTCATTTGTTGCTTCAAGGGAAAGTTTTACTTGTTGGCTTTAATTCTGAGGCCTTTCTATGGCTGGAAGGAGCGCTCGTGCTTTATTTTTTCCCTTCAAGTTACTAGTTTATTGGCTCTATGTATCACTTGTATCTATGGCCATACACTTGCTTAATAAAATGAATTGTTTTATATTTGAATACTCTGTTTTTATCCAACTTCTTGGGAAGCAGCCTTTGTATTTACTCAGGCAATGAGAAGGCAGAACTGTATTAGGTAATCAGAGTAATGCAGAATAATCACACAAAGAATAATGTGAGTTTCATAAAATTGTCATTTTCATTGTCAATAATAACTGCCATTTATTGGATATTAATTATGTTCCAGACTCTGTGCAAAGAGCTTAATATGCATTATATAATTCTCACAAAACCCTCATGAGATAGATTCCTAAGCCGTATAATTAGTAAGAGATGTTGAAGTACAACATGTATTTCATCTTTGTGACTGTTGCATAGGGATATAATAAGAACAATCTTATTCTAGTTAGTATAGAAATAATCTTTTGTTTGTTTTTATTCATGATAGAGAATGTGTGTATAAACAAGACAGAGAGAAGGTAGTACCCTCCACAGTGCTTGGTCATGCCATGAGCTATCTCCTTCTCCCAGTCCTCCAGCCAGTCAGGATCCTAGGCACACATTTGCATGCCTAGCATTAAAAAGACTCCTTAAATATTTACTTTTATTCTGAAACAAGGGGAATTTGACTTAATAAGCATTCAGTAAGTATAAAATCTATAATATATAATTACTGTTACTTGCAAGGATATAAAGACATCTAGAAAATTGTTGCAATACAGATTTAAGGGACATCTATTTTTAATAGTGGTTTATTCTTTCTGTCAAAGGTGGATTTTAGAATAGGAGGTATTTTGAGGGGCCAGCAGATGGCATAATGGTTCTGTCTCTGGACTCCTACATAGTCAACCGCAGTTCGAGTCCTGGATCCCGTGACTTATCACTTGCCAGGGGCAGTTGCATGCATGCCCAAAATCCTAGAGGAGAATGGAGGGAAGGGATTGTGGTGTGGCCATCTCCCTGGGAGGTGATTTCTCGCTTTTTGTCTCTCTGTCTCTGTCTCTCTGGCAAGCACATGTGCCCTATAGCAAAAAAACAAAACAAAAAAAACAACCTATTTTTTTAAAAAATGGGTATTTTGAATTATTGTCTAGAATCAACTTCTCTAGATGGTTACAAAAAACCAATTCAGTTTTTGTATCTGACCATTGAGCCATTATAAAATTGTCTAAAATCAAGTGTTTGCCCACTGTCTGATTTTAGTTTTACAGTAATTGATGTGACCATAAAGGCAAGAAAGGGGTTGAATCCCGATTCTATATTTGGAAAAAAACACCACTGTAAAACAATAAAAATAAATAACACTGGAAACTTGTGCGTAAGCCAAATATGTATGAATATTGAGCAGACAGTTTTACTAGCCAGAAAATGGCATGAAAACATTACCTAGAATCTAAATATTTCAAATCTTCAATTATTATTTGGTCTAGATTTTAAGAAGGAATAAACGGGAAAGAAAAAGGCTTGGTTGAAAATATTTCTATCAGATCAAGTCATTTTTGCTTTGTATCAATTATGTTATTACGATGTATATTTTAAAACATACAGACAAAAGAGCATCCTAAACAGTTTTCAACAGCTTGAGATTAAAAGGAAAGGAGGTTTCTTGCCAATACTCTAATCAGAAAATTTAAGGAATCAAAACTATCATTTCCAGGACCAGCAGTTGGCATAATGGCTACGTCGCTGGACTTCCATGTAGTCGACCGAGGTTTCAAGTCCTGGACCTGGTGACTTAAACTCACGCCGGCCGGGCACGTGTGCGTACGTGCCTAAGATCCCGAGAGGAGAATGGAGGAAAAGGGATTGTGGCATGGCCATCCCCCCTGGGGGGTGATTTCTCGCTTTCTATCTCTCTGTCTCTCTCTGTCTTTCTGGCGAGCACACGCTCCCTATAGTAAAAAACCTCTCAAAAACAAAACAAAACAAAAATAAAACCACAAAAAACAAACCCCTCTCACTCCCAAATATTCCAACTAAGATATATTTGCATTTATGTTATAGACATTGACCAGAAAGTTCTTAGCTGATAATTTCGTTTGAATAAATAATAAGCAATGAAAATATCTGTTTTAATAATATCATCTTGTAGTTGTGGTGGAAGATATGAAAGTGTTCGAAGTGAGCATTTGCATTACTGTATAAATAGTGGCAATGCTAGATATGGTTGGGTGACCCTTCCAGTCAACTCTGCAATCATCTGATCATTCTTACTCCATTTACATGTTTTTATTTTAGGTATACCTTTTAAGGAGTAGGAGATGAGGCAGTACCTTGCTCTGCTCTGGTACAGATGATGTTGTAAATGAGGCTGTAATTTACTTTCTGTGGTATAAAGGAAAAAAAAATCACTTTGCCTAGAGTGTATGCATCTTTCTTAAGGGTGTACCCAGATTTTAATTATCTAAATGTAAATACTTAACGAATTTTACTTAGAGTAATGAGCTAAAGTGCACACTACATAAATGAGATGTTCTAATTAATCATGTATGAACTACTGGTTTAAAGAAAAGCTATGTGATTTCTGTGAATGTTGGGCTACTGCCAAATTGCTAATCAGCATTTGCATTCATAGATGGTTTCACTTAATAAGTTGTGAGACATTCAGCAAATGTTTTAGGAAATTATGAGTTTTTAGATGCAGAAACTTTTTTGCTTTTTAATCCCCCCCCCTTTTTTTTTTCATATGACCCCTTTGGTTGCTTGTTAGAAACTGAACATCCATTCTTGAGAGATTAAAATCCAGCCAGACAACAAAACTAAAAAAGCTGACATCTCAGTTATCAGTTGTATAGGAGTCTTGAATTATTTACTAAGGCTTAGATATATGTTAACCATAATGTGTGTGAGATAGATTTATAGGAATTAGCAATGTTAGGTGTGCAAATTTGGAATGCTTCCAAACTTGAGTACAACAGTTCTCAAAAGTTTCACCTTGGAACTTGGACTCTTAAAAATTACTGGAGACCCTCCCTTATCCAAAGCTTTTGTTTGTTGGATTATGCCTATCAATATTTATTATAACACATTAAAAAAGAATAATTTAAAATTTTAACTAATTTTAAAGTAACAACTATTATGTTAACCTAGATAACTTTGAAGGACAAAAATCACTGTGTTATCCAAAATCAACCTCAAAATTTAGCGAGAGGAATAGCATTGCTTTTGTACTTTCGTAAAACTCTTTAATGTTTGGCCTAATAGAAGTCACCTTGATTTTCCTGTCCACTTCTGTAGTCGCTCTATTGTCATATGGCAAAGTACATGAAACACACATGGCATCACACAGATATACCATTGGAAAACAAAGGTATATGTGAATAGCATTTCTAGATAATTGTGGATATCTTTTTGTTATTACATGGAAACTTGACAAATTATAATTTTGTAAGGATGGTTGCAATGTGAAATCCAAAGCCATATCAATTAACTTTTTGTATTCTGATCCTTCAAAATCCATTGGTCTCGTTTGCACTTTGGAAAGTATTGGATCACTGAATTATTTCTGTATATCTAAATGTTGTCACATTTCATTATTAACTGTCAAATTAATAATATTTATTAATACCAACAGTGAGCTAATCACAAAGTGTACTAGGAAACTGTCAAGCTTATGGTGGTAGATATATTTTCCAAAATTCATACTTCCTCTTGAAAACTCAAATTTTATCTTGTCATAAATTTTATTCTCCAGGTGACGAACTCACTGGGTTTGTTTTTGATGAAACATTTGCCAGATAACCTACTCTGAATAATCCTAATTTGTCAAATTTGCCCTCAAGTAAAATCGCTACACCTTGGTAAAATTTACTTCCACTCACAACTTAAACCGTGAACTGTAGGGCATGTGTGCTCTCCATGCAGAGACAAAAAGAGAGAGAGAGTAAAAGAACATGAGAAATCACCTCTCCCCCACCCCGCAGGGAGCCGGTGATGGCCATGCTGAAATCCTTTCTCCTCCATTCTCTCAAAACTTTGGGCATGTATGCACATGCACCTGGTGTGTTTTCAAGCTGCTGGATCTGGAACTCAAACCACGAAGTTGGCCATGTGGAATTCAACACCTTAACCATACCCACCACTGGCTGACCTCATACATGTGATTTTTCTCAAATTAGTCACCCTTTGTTATGCAGTAGAAGTGCTTCTTATGTACTTCCCATTTTGTCATTCAGATTTTTTTAAGGACATCTCACAGGTTGAGATATAATAATATGAATAATTTCTATTGTTTCATCAAGGATATTCTTAAGTGAAACTGGCCCTTATTTTGTGTGTGTGTGAACATGTAGTTTTGAGAATTAAAAAAAATTTATATCAGAGATTACCTAGCATACTGTTTCCTAGGGAATTTTCTTAGTACCTTGGTCTGCAACGGAGTTTAGAGATGTGCTCTGCAATGTGGTAACCACTAGCCATAGGTAACTAGTGAGCACTTGAAGTCTGGCTAGTCTGAATTGAGATAGGCTATAATGTAAAATACATACTATACCTGAAAGAGTGAAAAAAAAATGTGAAATACCTCAGTAGCAAGTTTTTGCAAAACATTAATTATGTATTGAAATGTTAATTTGTTCATATTTGGGTGAAATGAAATTATTGTAAAATGAATTTCTACCAATTCTTTTTTTCTTTTTAATATGCCTTCAAAGTTTTTGTATATGGCTTACAAAATATTTCTGTTGGATGGCATTTGTAGAGAGCAGAGTCTTTGTGACCAAATTTATTTGGGAAAAATCAATAAATACACTGTTTCTCTTTGAAGACTTATTATGTATATTGGCATAGACATGCTTAGAAGCCCTGTCAAAAGAGAAGCTTTTAAAATTTTGTTAACCTAGTAGTTCTCAAATATACTATATTTTTAGACCTTCTGTTAATATTCTATAGCATTGTAGCATTTGCTGGTCCTAGTTTACGAAAACAGTTCTAGTTCCATTTTCTTCATTTTGCTGATGATAAAACTGATGGTCTGATTTTGTCAAATTATATAATTTAGAGATTAAATAAACATCTCCTCAGGGAAAGTTCATGAAAAAATTTACATGTATTTCTTGGCAGGGTAACCACTTGTTTTCATCTTGGCATAGAATAGTTTAAACTGAATGTAGTGGGAGAGGGGCCAGCAGGTGGTGTGGTGGTTAAGGAGCTAGATCCCACATTGACTGACTCCATGGTTTGAGTCCTGGACCCAGCATCTTGAAAAATCACGCTGGGCACACTTGCGCATATGCCCAGAGTCTTGAGAGGAGAATGGAAGAGAAGTGAGTGTGGCATGGTCATCCCTGATGGGGGGTGATTTCTCACTTTCTCCCTCTCTCTGTTCCTTTCTGTCTCTGTGGTGAGTGTGCATGTTCTATAGAAAAAGCTTTTTAAAAATAATAAATAAAAATGAGGGGGGAATCTTAAATTTACTTTATAATTTTTTTTTTTTTTAAATAGAAGAACTCCTGGTTTTGGTGTATAGAGTTTCTTAATGTTTTACTGTGTCTTGATCTAGGATGATAATTAGTAACCTTTTTTAAGTTATAGACTGATAATCTGTAAAGATAAAAAAGAATCTCTGCAGGTTCTTCTCAGAAATCATGTTGCATATAGCTTGTAGAGGATTTCAGGAGATTAGAGATATACTAAATCTATCCATGAACTTCAGGCTGAGGATTCTTCACTTATGACTCAGGGATAATGAATTTACACACAAGTGAAGCAACGTTATTTTTGCTCTTAAACTGTATAAAATTCTACCAATTTAGATGTTTATTGAGTACCTAGTGTATGTATTATGTAATTCTCTACTCTGAAGAAATCCATAACAATTACATAGGGTCACTTCTTAGAAGGAACTTAACTGTTTTTGTTTGTTTGTTTTTTAAGGTTTTTGTCATAGGGTGGGCATGCACTGGTTGGAGAGAGGCAGAGAGAGGGAAAGTGAGAAATCACCCCCCCCCCCAGGGGTGTACAGCCACACAGAGTCCTTTCTCCTCCATTCTTCTCTTGGGACTTTGGGTACATATGCTCATGTGCCCAGCATGATTTTCAAGCTGCTGAGTCTGGAGCTTGAACTGCGGTCAGCCATGAGGTACTCCAGTGCCTTTGCTGCCACCACGCCACTGACCAGCCCTGGAACTTAACGTTTCTTAAGACTTAAGACCTTAAATAAATGGTAACCAAAACTCATTTTACCTCACTCTAGAAATATTTATAGCAAAGGGGGGCTGGCAGGTGGCATGGCGGTTAAGGACGCTGGACTCCCACATGGTCGACCATGGTTCGAGTCCTGGACCTGGCAGCTTTCTCTTCTCTCTCTCTCTCTCTCTCTCTCTCTCTCTCTCTCTCTCTGTCTTGCTCTTGCTCTGTCTCTTTCTGATCAAATTAAAAATAAGTAAAGTTAAATAAAATAATTCTTTTTTAAAAAAGAGAAATATTTATAGCAAAGCTCTGTAAAAGCTTAGAGTAAGTGGAATAGCTAGTGTACTTGAAAGGTTAGTTCTCTAATGAGCAGTTAGAGCTCATCCTGTGCTGTGTGTGTGCAATGTTCAGGTTATCTGTAGGGAAGTGGACATGATTAGAACTTCAAAATGTGTCTTACTTTGATCAATGATTGCTCTGTCTGCTCGCCCTACCAGGGACGTCTATGCAGTAAGATGCAGACTCTCACATCTTGCCTTTTTAATGAAAATGCCAGAAGACATTCTTCATATTCAGGAATATAGACTGTTGCTTTATTGGCCAAGGCAGGACCGGATTTCAATGTAGGCCTTTTAACACATTTTTATATATCTAAGAGAATACAGGTGAACTGAAAGAGATGACATCTGAGGATTGTTAACTAAGAAGTTTGAGACCCAAATCTGATTTTTATTTTCCCGTCGCCCCTCCCCTAAAGAGTTGAGCAGCCTTACAGGTATGGCTTAGCCATCCATTATCTGCTAAAGGCCTGCGGCACAGCTAGCTTGTATCAATACTAGGTCACTAGAGTGTTTGGTATACAAAGTTTTTTATGTGCTAAACCAAACCTGGACCCCCTTTCTTCTCTGTGTATTCTCTCTATTCCTACTATCTGTTTTCTGAACTTGCTACAGTCTACTATTTCTAGAGTTATTCTTGTGCTTCTGGTTTCTCCTGACCATCATCCTTATCTACTTTCAAAGGTTTTACTCATTCTTTAAAGCCCAAACATTACTTTTACCTTTAGCCTTCAGCTGAGAATGCTTCCTTTTTGGAACTTAACAAATCTTTCTGTTAGTCTTTGCACTGACTGCCTTGTGTGAGAATTAGTATATAAATTGTATCTCACTAAAATCCAGGTCTATATCTTGCTCATTTCTGTGGCCTGTATAGCACCTGACAGAGACTGAATTTAGTAGTCCTTCAGTGAACATTTGTTGATTAAGCGTAAAGGCCCAGAGGAAATAGGGGGTTCTTAATGTTAACATGTATTTATAGTTCTACGTAGGAGCTGAGAGAGCATCTTCCTAAGGGAAAAAGCCATTTTGGAACTTGGACGGGATGGGTGGGTAGTTGGGTGCTATGTCTTCCTTGCATGTCTGACCATTTGAGAACTATCACTGCCTCTTCCACCACCATCATTTCCTAAGTGTCTCAGTTTTCATTTCACTGTACCCACCTCATATTGCTATTGGTGACTACAAATGAGGTAGAAATTTAGATGAGTTAATATCTGGGTGTGATAATGTAAAAATTTCCAGTTTTCTAAGGAGTGATCTTTTCTTTCCCCATTACAGGCATGTAATGAATTCACTACACATGTGATGAACCTTCTCCGAGAACAAAGTAGAACACGTCCCATTTCCCCAAAAGAGATTGAAAGAATGGTGGGCATCATCCATCGAAAATTTAGTTCCATTCAGATGCAGCTCAAACAAAGCACTTGTGAAGCAGTTATGATTTTAAGATCAAGGTTCCTTGATGCCAGGTATGTGGGGCTATAAATCTAATACATGGCCTTTTTTCTTCCTCTTTCCTTCCTTGTATATTAATTTCTGTAAAACTGGTCAGTTGGTCTTAGATTCCTTAATTTGGCCATAAGAGCACTTCTGTACATTGGACAGGTAATTCACCCTTGGCACTGATGCTGCCAAACCTCCTCTCGTCTGGAAGTGGTGGTGTGATTAGCTGCCAATGTAGTGACTCAGGAAGTTAGTGCTGCTACTGTGACTTTAGGGATATGTAGCCTTTCAATTCTGATGCTAAAACATTTAAGGATAATTTTCTGTGTGTGTCTATTTTAGAAAAATGTTTGTTTTCTAAGAATTTCTTAATGTCGCACTGCATACACATATTTAAGAAAATACTTGAAGACATTGGTACTCATAAGAAGTATGTGGTATTTTTTTTTAATAACAGTTACTACAAAAAACAAATCAAGTAAGAAAGCCTATCTATCAGTTTCACCCCCCCACCCTCATCTCCTTTTTTAGAAAATTTGCCATAGGATATATGCGCTTATTGGAAGAGAGACAGAAGTAAAGGATGGGCTGGGGTGGTGAGAATGCACCCCATTTTTCCCTGTGAAAGATGGTCAGGCCACAGTCCCTTCTCTTCATGCATGTAGTTGGTTTGTTTCTCACACCAGTAGGTCTGGGATTCGAATCATGCAGTTGGCCTTGTGGGATCCTGCTGCCTTAACCATTCCACCTTGGGCTGGCCTGCAAATTTCACTTTTATCTGATGCTTTCATCAAGTTTCCCAGAGTTAGGTAACACTTTGTATATGGTAATAAATTGCTGATGGTGTCCTCATAAGTGACTTAACAGAATTGTCAAGGTCCTAGTATATGCTGCCTCGAAGGATGCCTCTTGGGCATGACTGATATTTGTGAATACTCTTCAGCTTTGAAAAAGAGTTGTTATTTTGTTCTCCTCCCTTGGAATCTGACAGAAGTAATTGTCATCCAAATCCCATTTTACTAAAGAAAATAAGTTGGCTTCTCAACTGGGAAACAAAATATATGGAACATGAGATCAGCAGTTAGCATAATGGCTATGTTGCTGGACTCCCATGTAGTCGACCGTTGTTCAAGTCCTGGACCCGGTGGCTTAAAACTCACGCTGGGTGCGTGTGCGTGTGTGGCCAAGATCCTGAGAGGAGAATGGAGGAGAAGGGATTGTGGCATGACCATCCCCCGGGGGGGGGGGTGATTTCTCACTTTCTGTCTCTCTGTGTCTGGTGAGCACACGCCCCCTATAGCAAAAACCTCTCCAAAAAAATATATATGGAACATTCTACATCCCTGGCCAAATAAGGAAACATTTGCCACCTAGATATACCATCATTTTCTTAGTTAAGCAAGACAGTCATTTTGTTTTCTCATTATTCAATGCTGAATCAGTCACTAGAGCTCCCCAGTGCTTTCTTTTGAACAATTTTTATTATAGCTCTTTCCATTTTCCTTCACACTGCCCAGTTGTTCATCCTGTTGTACTTGGACTAGCACAATAGCCTCTTACTAGTCTCTCTGTCTGTCATCTTACTTCTCTCCAGCTCATCCTTCATGTCTCTTTTCTCGTTTCTGTAACATCAGTATGGTGCCCTGCTTGCTTTACATAAAAATCACAGTAGCTTTTTGGTGCTGCATAATTCACAAATATACTCCTTCACCTGGCATTTAAGGCCTTCTGTGACCTGTCCTTGCCTGCATTACCTTTTTGTTATTGTGATGATTTTAAGTTTTATTATGAATTTTTCTATTTTAAAAATACCAACCTCACTATTGGAAAATACATAGACTAAAGCAATGAGGAATAAAAGTCAACCACATTTTTACTACCTAAATAAGATGCTGGGCCAACTGCTAGTGTGGTGATTAAGGCAACTGGATCCCACATGGTTGACATTGCAGTTTGAGTCCCAGACCTGGTGGTTTATAAAACACACAGGCACATGCACGTGTGTGAATGTGTGCGAGCCCAAAACCCTCAGGGGAGAATGGAAAGAGAGAAAGAATGAGAAAGCATCCCCCCATAGGGCATGGTCACACCACAATCCCTTCTCTTTTTCTTTCTTCTTGTCAGAATTCTGGGCATGTAAACACACATGCTCAGCGTGTTTTTCAGGTTGCCAGGAACCACACAGTTAGCCATGTGAGCTCCATCTGCCTAAACTACCAGGCCATGTGCTGGCCTCTATAAATATTTTAATATATTTTATTCTGTTTTTGTTTGTTTGTTTGTTTTGTTTGCTTTTTGAACTTAAAAAAATGTTTTTGTGATGGTCTAATATGCATAATTTGGTTTTTAAAAAATGTTGCCGTAGGGACCAGCAGTTAGCATAATGTCTATGTCGCTGAACTCCCATGTAGTTGACCGTGGTTCGAGTTCCAGACCCGGTGGTTTATACTCACGCTGGGCGCGTGTGCATGCGTGCCCATGATCCCGAGAGGAGAATAGAGGAGAAGGGATTGTGGCGTGACCATCCCCCCTAGGGGGTGATTTCTCACTTTCTGTCTCTCTGTCTCTCTCTGGCGAGCGCACACTCCCTGTAGCAAAAGCCTCTCCAAAAAAAAAAAAAAAAAACCTTGTCATAAACATGTAAACATTTTTCATGCAGTATATGCTCTAATTTTAAATAACATTTTAATAGTTGAAGTCTACCAAATAAATACGTAATAAATACTTTACTTAAGTTTTAGTTTTGAATATTTAAGTTGTTCTCATTGATTTCTATTATATCTTATGCTTCCCTCCCTTTCTTTCACAAATACTTTCTTGTGCTGAGTACATAATGGTAAATAAGACTGGTTAATGTACGTGGCCCAACTGAGCTTACATTCTGCTTAAGGAACCAGACAATAAGCAAGTGGATAGTTTTCTATTCAACAGTGTAATGAATTGTAATAGAGCAGGGAGTGATATAAAGAAAAATAAAGCAAGATAAGGGGAGAGAAACTGATGGAGAGGGTACTAATTTAGACAGATTTTAGACCTATATTTTGATGAAAATCTTTATACATTGGATCTTTCTCGATTGTTTAGATTATTTCCTAAGGATTAATACTCAGAAATACAATTAATAGATTAGAAATGAAACATTTTTGGTGTTATTTGTTTTTGTTTTTAATTTGTCAGAGGGCTACTGCACTTACCAGAGAGAAACAGAGAAAGAGAAAGGAAAAAAAGCAAGAAAGCACCCCCCAAGAGGACTGGTCATGCCATAGTCTATTTTCCTCCACTTCTTCCTCCTTTCAAGATTTCAGGCACACATGCATACATGTACCTGCTATGGTTTTCAGGCTACTGGGCCTAGGACTCTAACTGCACAGCTATCCATGTGAAATCAGCTCATATAACTACCATGGTCTGACCCTCTTTTTTTTTTTTTTTTTCTTTTTTTGGAGAGGTTTTCGCTATAGGGCGCGTGCGCTTGCCAGACAGACAGAGAGAGACAGAGAGATAGAAAGCGAGAAATCACCCTCCAGGGGGGAAGGCCATGCTGCAATCCCTTCTCCTCCATTCTCCTCTCGGGATCTTGGGCACGCATACACACGCGCCCAGCGTGAGTTTAAGCCACTGGGTCCAGGACTCAAACTGCAGTCGACTATGTGGGAGTCCAGCGACATAGCCATTACGCTAACTGCTGGTCCCCTGATCCTCTTTTTTGTGCTAGAGAGCAATGAGGTCCCTAGAGAGAGGGAGAGGGAGGAGGTAACTCCCTTCCCCCATGGAGACTGGTTGTACTGCAATCCCAATCTTCCCCATTTCTCCCTCCTTTTGGAATTTTGTACATGCATGCACACATGCTTAGAGGTTGGCTGTGTGGAATCCAGCTCCTTTAACACCAGGCCACAGGCTGGCCAACTTTTGGTACTCTTATTCTATATCACTAAATTGTTCTTTCCTGTGTATTTGTGTGTGTGTGTGTGTGTGTGTGTGTATGTATGTGTGTGTGTGTTTAAAGAGATTTCTGCTATGATTTTTTCCTAGAGGATGCATGCACTTGCCAGAAAGATAGAAAGCAAGAAATCACTCCCCAGAGGGGATGATCACACCACAATCCCTTCTCCTCCATCCCTCCATTCTCCTCTCGGGATTTTGGGCACCTACACACATGCATCCAGTGTGAGTTTCGAGTTGCTGGGTCCAGGACTCTGACCCACAGTCAGCCCTGTGGGAGTTCAATGATGTAACATTATACTATCTGCCAGTCCCCTTTCCTGTGTTTTAAAGCCAAAAATAAAATGCCTCTTGGTTTTATCTCTTTCCTGTGACTAAAATTCCTTGTTTTCTTCTAACCACCCACTTTCCTTCTTCCTTTCACAAGTCCTTTCTCTAAGTTGGTCACCAGTTGTCATCTGTGAGGGCATCTGGAACAGATTCCAAATATTGCTGGTGCTCATATTTGTCATACCTAGTGAGGCCTTGCTTATCTTTCCAGGCCTGGCCTAAGCGCTCTTGCTTCAGAGAGTCCAATTTTATCACCCCACTGGACTGGCCTTCTCCTTCCTTTGAGTACTCATATTTATATATAATTCTCCATGCCAGACCTCATCTAGATTCCCTTTTCTTGGAGATTTTGTTTTGTTTTTAACGGTGTGTATGGCTGCGTTGCAACCTCTTACTCAGCCTCTGAATAGCTGGGACTATACCTGAGCATTACCGTACCTAGCTTTTTTTTTTTTTAAAGATTTTTGCTATAGGGCGCATGTGCTTGCCAGATAGACAGACAGAGACAGAGAGACAGAAAGCGAGAAATCACCCCCCCAGGGGGGATGGCCAACCGCAATCCCTTCTCCTCCATTCTCCTCTTGGGATCTTGGCCATGCACACACACGCCCCTGGCATGAGTTTAAGCCACCGGGTCTGGGACTCGAACTGCAGTCAGCTACATGAGAGTCCAGCGACATAGCCATTTTGCTAACTGCTGATCCCCCATGCCTAGCTTTTAAGGAGGTCCTGTAATCGAACCAGAGTCTTTCATGTATAATCAGCCTGCTGAGTAGTAACATCTGCCAGATACTCTGGAGCCTCTAGTAACTTTTCATGAACATTTCTTTTCTCCCTTGGTAAGCCAGAGAGTTCTTGAAAACAGAGACCAAGACTTACACATCTGCATTCCCCATGATTCCAACAAGCATTGCATTGTACATGTAACAAACTATGTAAAACAGAGTTTGATGACTGACCAGGCAAATGAATAGTTCCACTTAATACTTGTATGAGCAGAAATAAGAGTTAGGGATGTAGCGTCAGAAAACAAAAACATTTTTAATTTGTCAAATCAAACATTTTAATAAAAAGTGTTATGTAATAAGGTATTAAAAAGTCTGTCTGAGAGAAAGTAGTCCTTCCTAATACAATTGCTATCCTTATTTCTGCTGATACTTCCCCATCCTTGTCATGCTCATTTTTTACATAAGCACATTTATAATGTATACACCCCAATGATGTCTTTTTTCCTTCTTAAAAAGAAAGTATGTCAATGGCATAGAGTGAGTAAAGCTAGAACGAGAAAATGGCAGAGCCTGAGCGAAGTCTCTCCTCCCACAGAAACTGCTGTTAGTAACATGGTGATGCTGATGGGACCAGCCCTAGGACAGATGTGCCACTGCACATTGGCCTGAGGCAGAGTCATTTAGAGTGTAGTGGATCCTGCCAGGGAGTAAAGCTGAGGGTAAATGCTTAATGGGCACTTTCTATGGACTATTTTTCTAAAAAATTAAATAATATACACAACCAACTTCTCTCCTATGCCTTGAAGTACATGTGAATACTTGACTTCAGTTCCATTTGCAGTGCCTTTTAGCAAGCCCTGTGTGCTTACGAAGCCAAGGTTGTTCTGCTCTAGGCAACATGCTCATTCAGATATATGATTCCCTTGCTCACGCTGGCTTTCCGGGAGGCTATGTGCACGTTTTCTTGATAATTGGACAAGCTGAAGCATGTACCAGTGCCAAACATTTAAGAATAAATTTGTGTAGGTCCCTGTGCTCTTCTACTAGGAGTACTGGAGTTTGGGCACAGCTAGAAAGTCTGATGAGGTGTTCTGTTCTGCCCATAAATTTGTTCCCTGAGGTTTTTGATGTTTGCTAAAAAACCACCCGTAGGCAAAATCGATGTGAGCCAAACTTTTTGCTTTCCTTGATATGTTGCCTCTTGTTCTTCCTTTCACAAGTCCCTACTTCCCACAGAAATGCCTTTGTATAGTCTACTCCCATTTACCCTGGGTCTTGCTGTTGGGCTTCATGTTTTAGGTCAGGCATCACAAACTCACACGCTTACATGTAATGGAACTGAGCGGACTGGTTGGATTGGGGATGCAGTGAGGGGCAGAGAGGACTAGAACAGAGGGGTGCATATCGAAGGGGACAGCCATCACTCAGCTTTTGCCTATGGCTGCCTTCGAAGAACATGTCCCTAGTGTGGCTGATCTTCCAATTTTTCCTAAGAAGCCAGAAACCTACATTTTTATGTACAGGTCATTATTATTTGGTCTCAACAAATAATGTCTGGGGGCCTGGTAATGCCTGTAGGTTTGACACTTTCTGTTTCTCTGCTAGACTTTTTCTATCCCACATACCCATCCACCTACTCACCAGAGTGTGCCTCTTCAAAATGCTCCCACCTTAGGGCCTTTGGGCCTTGTCTTTCTTTTCAAGCAATACGTGTTTCCTGCAAAATGCTAATTACTGCTCTTGGTATATTTCTCTTTCTTCCTTCCTTGTCTTCCCATACAACCTCTCCTATTCAATTCATTATTAAATCCCGTTGACTTTAATCTGTAACTAGATCTTGAATCTCATCTTCATACCCCAGGAAACACTGGTTTAACCTTCAAAAAAAATTATTGAAATTAAGAAATTTCAGGATTGAAACCTGAGATGTTTTGATCAGACCTAGATTTCTTGCTCCCTTGACTCTCCCTTAATGTTGAAACATAGATCACATATTTAACCTGCCAGGTTAGTGACATCATTTTAACCAGAAGAAGCTCATACAGTACACACCTTTAAAGCTGCCTGCTGTCTTTTCTGAGTAGGATATCACAGAGAAGATCATTAAGGTTATTTGGAAGGAATATTAAGAAAATTATCTTGGGAAGGCATTTCCCAGTAACTGGAGTCTCTAATCTGAAGTGAAGTCTGACTAATGCCAGTTTTCAGGCTGGAATTCTTTAAAATCTTAATAACAAACCCCCAATTAAAGGATATTTTTGCTACTTGAAATATGTTGTTGATAAATACTTGACTTTATGATACTCTGCCACTCCCTCCCAGCAAAAAAAAAATTTTTTCTCCTGTTCTCTTGTGAGAAAATCATCTTAGTCCAGGCAGTTGCTTAAGCAGAAAAACCTAGAAATCTTCTTGATGTATTTTTTTTTTCCTTACCTTCCTTCTCGGTCTTACATGCTTATTCCTCCCAGCCAACCCATTGTCTTACTATTCATACCTTTCAGATAGATTTTTTTTTTTTTTTTGAGAGGTTTTTGCTATAGGGCATGTGTGCTTGTCAGACAGACAGAGAGAGACAGAAAGCGAGAAATCACCCCCCAGGGGGGATAGCCATCCCACAATCCCTTCTCCTCCTTTATCCTCTTGGGATCTTGGGCACACACACACATGTGCCCGGTGTGAGTTTTAAGCCATCGGGTCCAGGACTTGAACCCAGTTTCCTGTAAGCTCTTTGGTAGACCTCGTCTGTATTGTTCCCACAATACTTGGAACACATTAGATCCTCAATGAATATTGTTAAATAAATTAAAGAATAAAACTAATTGTGCTTCTTATTTTGGTATTTTATTTTTAGTCATCTCACATCTTAAAATGAGTTGGAGAGTGCTTTGGAAGATGCCCATAGCATAATTTAGAATGGCATAGTGATAAATTAGACCCTAAGAATGTTTAAAATTAGATACCTACTTTTAAAAATATAATCTGAATTAACCTATCTTTCTGGTTAATGCTGATTATAACTGAACTTTTTTTTGTTTGTTTGTTTGTTTGTTTGTTTTTGTTTTTTTCATTCTTTTCTCTTCTCTTATCATAGACGGAAAAGGCGTAACTTCAGTAAACAGGCCACAGAAATCTTGAACGAATATTTTTATTCACACCTCAGCAACCCCTACCCCAGTGAAGAAGCCAAAGAGGAGTTGGCCAAGAAATGCAGTATCACAGTGTCACAGGTGAGAGAGGATCCCATGGGTCTGTCTTACTCCCCACGGATGTAGGAACCTTGTTTGTTCCTCAGGGTATTTCATCAAACTTCATTTCTAGGCCCAGCTCTCCAGCATAGTGGAAAGACAGCACCCTGCATGGCTGGAAGCCATGTGGCCTGCTGTGGGTCTGGATCCCCAGTAGGCCTGAAAACATGCCATGTGAACCTGTGAGTGCCCAGGGTCCTGAGGGACTGAAGGGCTGGGAAGAGGGGATTGTGGCATGACTAGACCCTGCCAAGGGTGCTTCTCTCTCTTTCTGTCATTAAATAAAAATAAATAAATAAATAATCATACCCACAGTTTCCATTGTCAAATAAGATGTACAGAAAACTAGATAGTTCCACATTTTTAGATAGGATTTTAAGGCTTAGATAGTTTTTTAAAACCCTAAGTGGAAAATAATCAAGATTCCCCCTCTGTAGAGAAGATGTAAGTATGCCATGGGGAGACACGGCTTTCTCTTAAGTGACTCTCCAGGTTTCCCTGATTTGGGTGATTGTCCTATGCTTCTACAGGTGAGAAACTAATTTATTTGTTGCTGAAAGGAAGTTTAATGTAATTTTTGGTGAAAGGGTTGAGGAATTCACCAAGCCGCCTCTTGGTAACCATGCTATAATGTTTGAGTCCCAAGGATTCTATTATTTCTTTGTTATCCACTGAGTAGAAGAATTCAGTTCATGTTTCTCAGTGCTGTTATGTTTTTTTAAATGTACATTTGTAATAAATTATGGTTTTGAAGTTACCTGTTATCTTCTAATAAAAATATATTCAGTTGTAGATAAATAGACT
Source organism: Tupaia tana (assembly GCA_026018925.1). Classification (NCBI taxonomy): domain Eukaryota; kingdom Metazoa; phylum Chordata; class Mammalia; order Scandentia; family Tupaiidae; genus Tupaia; species Tupaia tana. The sequence continues at coordinate 98,580,989 of JAKSZU010000013.1, forward strand.
GGTATTTGGATTGAGGACTGGAAACATTTAAATAAGTAAACAATCAAAGTAAGCATATCCTAAAGTACCATTTTATTATATCATCATATTGCTATACAAGATTGACATTTGAATAACATTTCTTCATAGCATGCAAAAGTGATAGTTTACCAACCAATTCTTGTGATGTAATTTAAGGATAACCTGACCTTTGCTAGAATTTTCAGTTTCCTAGGGATCTCATGACAAAACTTAAGCAGTAGTTTCTAAGTAAATACTCTCCAAAATACTAAAAGACCCCTTCACATTCTGGTGAGAGCCTCACATCAGTATATTAAGTCATTGTTACTTAAGAAAATAGGATCTGGGTTTAAGATGATTCCCAACTCCTATTTTGGCATTATTTTCCTCAGAACCTCTAAACTTCAATTTATAATTGAAATTTTATTTACAATTTATTTTCATTCCCCTGTGAAATACTGGGATTATGTAGTACTCACTGCCACTTGAAATATTGAGGAATGAGTTGTCAGGAGATGGTATAGTGGTTATGTCACTGGACTCCCACATGGCCAACTGCAGTTTAAGTCCTGGACCCAGTGTCTTCAAATTTACGCCAGGTACATGTGTCTGTGTTCAGGATCCCAGGAGGAGAAAGAAGGAGGGTGATTTCTCACTTTCTCTCTCACTGTTTCTGTCTCTCTCTCTGATGAGAACATGTGTCCGAAGGCAAAAACCTCTTTTAAAAAAAGAAAGAGAGACCAGCAGTTGGTGTAATGGCTATGTCACTAGACTTCCATGTAGTCCACTATAGTTTGAGTCCTGGACCTGGTGGCATAAACTCATACTGGGTGCGTGTGCGTACATGCCTAAGATCCCGAGAGGAGAATGGAGGAGAAGGGATTATGGTGTGGCCATCCCCCCTGGGGAGTGACTTCTCACTTTCTATCTCTCTGTTCTTCTCTCTCTTTCTGGCAAGCGCAAACCCACTATAGCAAAAACCTCTCTAAATAAATAAATAAATAAATAAATAAATAAATAAATAAATAAATGAAGAAAGAAAGAAATACTGAGGAACAGTGTAAAGTGGTAGAAGGACAAAATTAAGTTTATTCATTTCAGGGCTGGCAGGTGATGTGGTGGTGAGGCGATGGGTCCCACATGGCTGACCATGGTTTGAACCCCGGACCTAGTTGCTTGCTTTCTCACCTTCCTCTCACTGTCTGTCTTTCTCTCTCTGGTCAGAAATTAAACCTTGGGAAAATATTGATGAAGAACATGGTCTTAGAGCGTCTCTCCATGGGGCCTTTATTATTTGCAAGGTATTGCAAAAAAAGAAGTAACTATAGAGTGGAGAAATAAAACAAAAACAACAACCAGGTGCTCAGACTCAGCATCTTCAAGGAGAAGAGGTAGACACTGTAGTATTTTGTCCTAGAATGTAACCTGTATCTAATCACTAGAAAACATCAAATAAACCCCAAATGAGGATTGTTTCATTAGGGTAAAAAAAAAGTGGGGAGGCAGATTATTCTTCAAAAAACTAAGAGAAAAAGGCCATACTAATGTTCCAATTAAAAGAGACTAAAGAGATATGACAAGTAAATGTAATACCTGACCCTAGACTGAGGGGAGAAAATGCCAAAAGGAAATCACTGGGCTAAGTTTACTGAAATGAATTATGATAGATAATTGTAGTAGGGTTATGTGAGAAAATATTTGGAAATATTCTTAGGAAATATACATGGAATGATTTACAGACCATGATGTATATCAATTACCCTCAAATGTTCAGAAGAAAAATATTTTGTATGTATGTACATATATTGGAAGGAGGAGTCTTCAAAAAGTTCATGGGAAATGTGTATCTTGAAATAAACGCCATAGATTTTAAATTTCTTTTGCTCAAAAAAAACTGTAATTTCATTTTCCATGAGCTTTTGAAGTCCACTTATATGTATACATATAAACACCTGCAGAGCATGAGTATACACAAAGATTGAACAAATGGGCCAGAATGTTAATAATGGATGAATCTGGATTAAAAAAAATAATTAAAAAAAGTTTATTTCTTTCTTAGTGACAGAGACCAAGAGAGCCAATTATTCCCAATAAGATCTCCATACTATGTTCTATGCCCAATTCAGCCACCCCCAGCTGATGATCACACATGCAATCAGGGAGGTATCTGGATATGAACCTGGAACTTTCCCATGTGGGTCAGCCTTGTAGAACATTGTGTTATTGCTGCACCACCATCTAGCCCCACTCAAATATTCTATGTACTGTTTTTATTGTTGTAACTCTTTTATAAGTTTGAAATTATTTTTGAATAATTTTAAATCCTTTAAAAAAAAAAAAAAACTTCAAGGGACCAGCAGTTAGCGTAATGGCTATGTCGCTGGACTCCCACGTAGTCGATCGCAGTTCGCATCCCAGACCTGGTGGCTTAAAAACTCACGCCGGGTGCGTATGCGTGCGTGCCCAAGATCCCGAGAGGAGAATGGAGGAGAAGGGATTGCGGCGTGGCCATCCCCCCTTGGGGGGTGATTTCTCGCTTTCTGTCTCTCTGTCTCTGTCTGTCTGGCGAGCGCACGCGCCCTATAGCGAAAACCTCTCAAAAAAAAAACTTCAAGAAGATATTTGCAAATGTATAAGCAACAGAAGATTACAATCTAAAATATATAAGAAACGTATAAATTAATAAGAAAAAGATGAGACTATTTGAAAAATAGGGAAAAGCCTTCAAATAAGAATTTCATAGAAGAAGAAATATAAATGCCCAGTTATACAAAAAGATCATCATTCTTATTTGTAATTAGTAAAATGTGATTTAAAAGTTTGAATGAAATCATATTTCACATTACCTAGATGAGTAACAAATTATGTCTGACCATACTAAGGGTTGGTCTAAATGTGCAACAACAGGGACCCTTATATATTTTTAATAGGAATATAAATTGATACATCCACTTTGGAAAACTTTTGGCTGTGTCTTCTAAATTTGAACATGCACATAACGTTCCACTCACAACTTAACGACAGCTCTAGAGGAATTGTTCTAAAGACCAGTTGTCTGTGTCTCTTGTCAAGAGATGCTGGTAAGAGCATCACAATAACACTGAAATGGCAAAAACCTTGAAGTCAGTTGTCCATTGTCTAGAGAAATCGATAAGTATACCATGGTCCATTCCTACATGGAGCACTGTATAGTAGTAAAAAAAGAACTCTCCAGCTATACACATTAATTCTAGTGAATTCTAGAAACAATGTTGATTGAAAGATGCTAACTTCTGAGTATATGTAATCTGATAACATGTTTACGAAGTTCAAAACCAAGCAAACTATATAGCATAATCTTAAAATATATAGATATAGATATATAGATATAGATATATTCACGCACATATACATATATATATATGTATATATATATATACATATATATATAACTGAATATAAGGAAAAGGAAGGGAATGATTACAAGAATACAGTGGGATGGGATCAAGAAAGAATATTCAAGGAGTTTCAATGATACTAATAGTCTATTTCTTAATTTTTTAAAAAAATTTTATTCATTGTCAATATTTTATTTTATGTTTATGAAGTTGGCCAGAGAGAGACAGAGAAAGAAAAGGAAGGTGAAAAAGCAAGCTGCCAGGTCTGGGACTTGAACTGTAATCAGCCATGTGTGAGTCCAGCCACCTTAACCACCATACCACCAACTGACCCCCTACTTCTTAATTTTAATAACAGGATTACAGGGATTAATTATTATGCATCATAAAGCCATATATATAAAAGTTAAGGAAGACTTGTCAATCATTAAATTTAAATAATAGAATTTGTAAAAGACTGTTTCCATTTATTTCTTCAACAAATATTTATTGTCATACCTATTATGTGTAGATGCTGTACTAGGGGTGGAAGAGATATCAGTGTACTTAACAGGCAAAATCCCTGCCCTACCAGATAGAAGGAATATACATATTCACCAAAAAATATGTATAGGAATATTTTTAGTAACTGGATTCATGATAGCCAAATCTAGAAGTGATGAACATGTCCACCAGTAGGAAAACAGTAAATAAATGTATATTTATGTATATTTAGACTATTACTCAATAATAAGAGTGAATAAACTACAAATGTATATAACTACATAATGCTAAGGGACAGAGGTTGGGCACACTGCATAATTCCATTTGTAAAAAGTTCAAAAACAAGCAAAATTAATTTTCGGTGTCTGAAGTCAGTATACTGGTTACCTTTGGAGGAATAGTGATTGGAAGGGGGAAGAAATATTTCTTGCACTAAGTGTTGTTTTCACTTTGTGAAAACCTATCAAGCTCTATACTTAAGACAGATACTTCTTTTTTGTATATATATATTATTTTACTTGACTAAAATGCTTACTGATATAACAACAGACATGCCGTGGTAGAGCTTATGTTTTTGAGGGAAGATACAGGTAGATAAAATAAATGAGGTGGCTAAGTTTGGAAGTAATAGGTGCTATGGAGAAAAATAGCAAAGGAAGGAGAATGGGGTTAAAGGATACAATTATTAGTAGAGTGGTAAATAAAGTACATCCTGAAAAGGTTTTTTTGTTTAAGATTTAAGGAGATAAATGAGCATGCCATCTGGATAATTGGGGAAGAACATTCCAGGCAAATAGATCTGTAAGTGCAGAGACCCTGAGATAAAAGTGGCCTAAGCAAGAGTGAAATTAATGGGACATGAAGTCTTGGCCATGGTCATGACTTGGGCTTTTACTCTGAATAAGATGAGAAAGTGAGGAGTTCCATGATCCTTCTGGAGTTTTACTAAAATCATCATGGCAGCTGTGTTGCCTTAGACCGTGGGAGATAAGGGGAAACAGAGACCCGTTAGGGTACATTTGCAGTAATCCAGGCAGAAGATTAAGATGGACCAAAGTATTAGTGGTAGAGTCATGAGGTGTGGCTGGATCCTGGGCATATTGGGAAGGTACAGCACAGAGGGTTTACTGATAGGTTGCAAATGGGATGTGGAAAATTAAGGGTGACTCTTAACATTTTTGACCTAAGCAGTGGAAGGATGGAGTTGTCATTAAGTGTGATGGGAAAGGCTATGAGAGGAGCAGATTTCAGGGGAGGGCTAGCTCCAGAGCCTTGTGGTTAAGGGAGCTAGATCTCACATGGCCAACCTCATGGTTTGAACCCTGACCCCTGTGGCTGGTAAAACATACTGGACAGGTGTGTGTGCTTACCTGATCAAGAGAGGGTGAACAAATTGAAGAGAAGGGATTGCAGTGTAAGTAACTATGCTGTTTTAGAGAGTGCAAAAGAAGAAATTATTTCAAATGTCATATGCACTGAGAATCATACTTAAATTGTCACATACTCTTAATTAATAGAGCAAATATTAAAATGCCTTGGAAAAGAGCTAACTTGGAATAGAATTTTACTTCTGTTGGAATAGAACTAGCTTGCATTGATTATTCAAGCCACCAAAAAAAATTCCATTGTTCTCCTGATTCTAATTTTGAATTTGAATAAGTCTGGCCCTACTTTCTCTGCTAGTGTTTTTAGAATGAAAAATGTTAACTTGTTCCTTGTTGCTACTGTAATTGAAATGTACTTGTAAAGAAGGATTTTTTTTTCTTTTGAGCAGATGAAATCTGGAGCAGAACAGTGAAGTGACAGTGTTAAGATTCATTCATTCATTTGTTCATTTAACTGACTTTTTTTAGAGCAGGTGCACAAGATTTGCTTTCGTAATAATCCATTGTAAAAGTCATTATTATCTAACCTTAGGGATGAAGAAACTGAAGTTCAGAGAAGTTAGTGATTTTACTAGTCACAAGCCTTAGTGAGTGGGAGAACTGGGGAATAATATACACACATTCTTGATAAAAAGAGAAAAACTGAATTTCTACTTTATTTTCTGCAAGTGGCAAGTGATTCATCATCCATCCTTGGGGTCAGGCCGCAGAGTCCCGATTGTGAGGCACAGGCGTGGGCTTCTAGCACTAGGCCTGCATCATTTCCCCCTAAGCAACTTCACAGACTCTTAAGCTAGATAGTAGTCCGAGGTCTCCTTACTCATTAACTAGTTATTCCAAAGCAGTGAATATTTAGTTAGCTAATTAAAATTTGTGAATAAGAAGTCCTTATTTTAAAAAATCTATTAAAATAAGAAGCCTGTTAAAATAATAATTAGAGCAGGAAAAAAAAAAAAGATGGCTATCAGTATCTTTTCAGCTATCCATAAAGACCCTTTCAGTTACTTCAGCAGTAGTCAAGGGAGTAGGGGCTTTCCACCACAGGCACACAATCGGTTGAACCAGAGAGAAGTGGAAGGAAAACGGCAACTGTTTTGTTAAAGCTGTTCTTTCACACTATCTTAAAAGAAGACTACAGATCCTCTGTTCTAAGATCTCTGATTGTGTCCTATAGAGATGGGGATGTCATTAAACGATGTGCAAAGAATGAAAGAGCAGGTTGTAAGAGGATGGGAGCTTTGAATGAGGGTTCTGTGACACCAACTACAGATGAGCCACACTGCAGGACTTACAGAAAGCGGGAGGAAACCTCTGATTTGTTGTTGTCTAGGACAATCTGTACTATGGTTAGCATGGTCCCTAAAGCTCACTCCTGTGATTTCAGGTAGTATACGTATCTTAGAATTGACTTTTTGAAGGAATCACTAAATAACATGATACCCAAAATAAGGATATAGAGACTATTTCCAGGTTAGACTTGGTGGGGTTTTTTGTATTTTATTTTTTGTTTGTTTAGTTTTGCTTAGAAGAAGTCATCATCAGAATTGTGGTCTTTCCAGTTTTTTTCACCTTCTTTTGTCCATTCCTTGTTGTCTACCTTCCAAGTGAGTTTTCCCATCAGTCCCTCCTTATGCCTGTCTCTTACCACTGCACCTCACATTTTCCACTGTCATGCTTTTGTGAGCCATGGCAGGGCAATAGGCCAATACATAAGTCAGGATCCCAGCAGAAATCAGATGGCATACTTGATTAAGACTAATTTGAGGAGAGTTTAATAAAGTGATTACTGGACCAGCCCCATAGTGCACCAGTTAAGCACTATGCATAGTGAGCCGGATTCCTCATGGCTGACCACGGTTTGAATCCTGGCCTTGATAGCTTGAAGAATATGTGACTACATATGTGTGCATGCTCCAAATCCTGATGGGATTGAGAAATGGAGGAAAAAGAATTGCATTGTGACTGTGCCTCATGTGCACACATACATGTACTCACGAGCAAGCATACATGCTTACTTTCTTTCTCTGGCAAACACACATGCCTATGTCGTCTGGCAATTAAAACAAAACAAAACAAAACAAAAACAAAAACTGTTTACAAGTATGGGCAGAGTATGGGGAAACCACAAAGGATTATGCTAGTAATAGATTCTATTACCACCCCTTGCCTGAAGACTAAGGGGAAATGTTACCAGAACTAGAGACAGAGAAGTTGTCTTGAGAGACCTGTAACTGAGCTCTTTGGGAAAGGCCAGCATTACAGCCAGGGAGTCAGGGGGATAAATATTCTGACTTCACTTCCTCTGCCTGCTGCTAGTGCCTGTGATTGGCCAGGAGTCTAAGGGCATGTAGGGCAGCCTCTTGAGTAGAGGGTAGGTTGGAGAGTGGATAGGGAGAAGAGAACAGAAGATAGACAATATGGTCCTAGGTCAAAAGACACTAGATTGGGACAGGCTCTGAGTTCAAGTCTCCTAGTTTCTCACTTCAATTGACTCTGTGTTGTGCCACCCAGGAGCCTTCTCCAGAAGTGCTCTTGGACTCTCCTGTAATGTTCTGTTTTGGTTTCTTTCCTGTCTCTTCTGCCTGGTCTGCTATGTGGAGAGTATAATAAGTTTCTTTTCTTTCTTTGGTTTGTTTGTTTGTTTGATTTTGTTTTCCATAGGGCATGTACACTCACTGGATAAAGAGAGAGTGAGAAGTCATTCCATAGGGCAGGTGGCCACACTGCAATCCTTTCTCCTCTATTCTCCTCTCAGGATCTTGGGCACTCACGCACACGCGCCCAGCGTGACCATCCCCCTGGAGGGGAGATGATTTCTCTCTTTCTGTCTCTGTTTCTCTCTGTCTTTCTGGCAAGTGCACGCACCCTACAGCCCCCCCCCCCCCCAAAAAAAAAAAAAAACTCTCCAACAACAACAACAACAAAGATCCCAGGAGGAGAATGGAGGAGATGGATTGCAGTGTGGCCTTCCCCCCTCCAGAGGATGATTTCTCACTTTCTGTCTCTCTGGTGAGCACACATGCCCTATAGCTAATATCTCTCTTAAAAAAGGAATTATTATGGGAACCAGCAGTTAGCGTAATGGCTATGTTGCTGGACTCCCATGTAGTCGACCGCGGTTCACGTCTCGGACCCGGTGGCTTACAACTCACGCCGGGCGCGTGTGCATGTGTGCCCAAGATCCCGAGAGGAGAATGGAGGAGAAGGGATTGTGGCATGACCATCCCCCCTGGGGGGTGATTTCTCGCTTTCTATCTCTCTGTCTCTCTCTGTCTGTTTGGCGAGCGCACGCGCCCTATAGCGAAAAACCTCTCCAAAAGAAAAAAAAAAAGGAATTATTATAAAAATTTACCTGGGAGAATACACAAGTACATGTGGGTGCCATATCTGGAATGTAGTGTGATGAAAAGTTGACTTTCTACTGAGAGGATCAGGAAAATTCTGAGAAAAAAATTATGGATCCTGGAGAAGAATGAGTAAGCTTTTGGCAGGAAGAAATTGGAAAGAAGGGTATTATAAGCAAAGAAAACTACATAAACAAAAGATAGATACTGCAGGAAATTGGTATAGTGTGGCTGGAGCCTGTGTTATCATGTTGGAAGTTATAGTACAAAAATTCAGACTATGTGCTCTGATAACTCAGACAAACCTGGACTAAGCTCTCAGCTCCTCCCTGTTTTATTAGCTCTGTGACCTTAGATAAGTCAGTTTATCTCATTGTGCCTCCTTTCTTTATATGTGTAATTTGGATAAAAATAGCATGTACCTCATAAGATTATGGGAGTTTCCATGAGATAATACATATAAAGCACCTAATATAATAATTGTTATAATTATTATCAATAATATAATTATTATACTGTTTCTCCTGTCTAGAATTCTGTATCCTTCTCTCTTACCCAACACCTCCCATATATAAACATCTTATTAATTTCTCTTCCTTCAAAGTTCACTTCAAATGTCAGTTATTCAAGAAAGTTTTCCTTTATACCCCTGGTTCATATTCTCCACTATATATTCCCATAACTTCTTTTCCTTGATAGCACTTACCATGATTGTGACTAAATAATGAATTATTTAATGCTGTTACTTAATAGATAGTAAGCTCCATGTTGTTCAGAACTACCTTTTTATTCAACATTGTATTCTAATACCTAGCACAATATCCAGCACACAAATACTAAATAAATGCTGAATAAATGATTTAGGTAGCAGGATATACGGATATACATTGGAAAGTTAAAATTGAGCCTGATCAGTCAGAGTCTAAAATTATGAGGTTGAACAGTTAGTTCCATACAATTATGAGGTTAAAACAAGGTAAATATTTATTTTGTATCCATTCATTAATTAATTAAGCAGCATTCATTCAACTAGATACTTTTCAAGTCATTAATGTGTAACAGTGAATACAATAGAGCTTCTGCCCGTGTGGAGCTTATGTTCTAATGAGGGAAGAAGTATTATATGTTCTAGAAAACTTATATATAAATATATCTTATATATACTATTATATAGTTATATATTTATGTTATAATATCTACTTAGCATCTAGGTTATGATTAATATAAGAAGTATTATAAATAGAAATATGTTAAATAGTTAATGTAAGAACAATAGTAACAATTATTACATAGAATATATATTATGTCATGGTAATAAGTGCTATGAAATAGAACAAGGAAGATAAGGATTTTGGGGACGGAATTTAGATTTGTTAAAGATAATTCTCACACCAATGAATAAGCTCAATTTGGAGAGGAAAGCACAAGAATGAGCTCAACACCAAAATAGATTATTAGCATAATTCAGGCAAGAAATGGTAGGAATTTGCATTTGACCACTGAAAGCAATAGAAGAGGGATAGATTTTGGAGGTAAGACTGGTATTTGGAAATAGAGAAAACATTTGGATATGGATGTGAGGAGAAGAATAATAGAAGATAACTGAGATTTTTTAGCCCAGATAATAAAAGATGGTGATAGTATTAACTGATATACAAGGTAGAACTGGTTTGATAGAGTGGAAATTAAAAGCCTATAGCAGTTATACTGGATTTGTATTGCCTTCTATTTCTCAGGAGAGGTTCCGTTTGGAAATATAATTCAGGAGAAGGAAAAAGGTCAAGAAAGATTAAAGTTGTACCTTAGGGTCATCTACTTACGTTCATAGTTGAGGTCTTGGAAATAGATAAAGTTGTCCAGGAAACTTGCAGAGAAGAAAATTAGCTATTTTTCCCTGAGTTATTTTCTAATTCCGAGGGGGTGACTGAGAAATTTGACAGGTTAAACAGTGCTTTTGATAATTTTACAGGATTTAGAGGGTAGAAATTGGTGTCTAAAACCTGCCAAATGAGGTTTCCTCTTTCCCGTTGCTTTTGGGTAAGACTCAGACTAGGGACACACACACACACACACACACACACACACTCTCACACTGGGTTGTCAGAAAAGCCATGGCCTATTTTTTCTATGCAGAAATGTGTCTTGACTTTTCTGAATGGGTTGTTGGGAAAATCATGATGCATTTTTTCACAGAAAAATACATCATGACTTTCCTGATAACCATATATATACACACACACAGATAAGGCAAATTTTATACACACACAAGATAGCATTATACTAGGCTTCAAGTTGATTCTATAAATAAAGTGAATACAACATTGGGCACACAGTAAAGAAAATAATAGACATAAAAGATGTCACAATTAGTGTACAGAAATAACAGATAATAGAAACAGGTCTTCAGAGATCTTAAAAATAAAGGGATCTGATATAGTGCGTATAATAATTATGTTTAATATATCTAAAAGTGAGGGAGAAGAGGCAAAACTGAGAATTTTGTCAGGGAACTGGAAACCGTGAGAAAGGGATCATATAGAAATTTTAAAACCAAAAAGTACAATAGGTAAAATTAACCTAGAAAATAGGCTTAGGAACAAATTAGAGAAATCACCAGATGGTGTAGTGGTTATGTTGCTTGACTCCCACATACTTGACTGCGGTTTGAGTCCTGGACCCTGTGGTTTGAAAATCATGCCGGGCATGTGTGTGTGAGTGCCCAAGATCCTGGGAAGAGAATGGAGGAGAAAGGATTGTAAAATGGCCATTTTACAATTATTTCTCACTGTAGAAATAGAGGGGGATGATTTCTCACTCTCTCTCTCTCACTGTCTCTGTCTTTCTCTCCCGAATGAGCGCACGTGCCCTGAGGCAAAAACCTGTTTAAACAAAGAAAAAGAACAAATTAGAAACAGCCAATGGGAGAATTAGTAAACTGGAAGATAGATCATAAGAAAATAGCCATACTGAAGAGTAGAGAGATAATAACACAGAAAAATCAGGAGAGAGAGAGGACAGTAAGTGTTTTAAGACTTCTTTTCTGGGAAAGGTGGTAGTAGCACCAATTTTTTTAACTTCAGTAGTCAAGAATGTGTGATCTTGACCCAGTCATGGTGTTACATGCTGCTAAGATAGTGGGCTCTGCAGATTGGGATCACATGTAAGGCCCAGGTTCAATTAAATTCCTGGTTCAACTTAAAGGCCAGGTATATGAGTGTTTGCCTGTAATCCCAACAACTCAGGAAGGATGAGGCAAGAGGATCTCAAGCTCAAATTGTCCTGGGTAACATGGTGAGATCCTGTCTTCAAAAAGAAAGATAAAAGACCCAGCCTCTGGGGAGCCATATTTTGCAGAGCTGTAAGCCACATGAAAGATCAGGGTTTAATTCCTGGATTGACCTGTACACAACAGGTATGCATGTGTATGCCTGTAATCTTGGCTCTCTGGGAGGATTGTCGATCTTATAGTGTGAAATCTTGCTGGCCTTTCTTTCCTTCTCCTTCTCTCTAATGAAATAAAGAACTGAAAAGGAAAAAAAAAAAAAAAAAAGAATATGTAATCATTAGGATAGTTACTAAAAGAATACTAAACGAGGGCTAGCCTTGTAACCTAGTGATTATGGGAGCTGGAACTCACATAAACAGCCATGATTTGAATCTCAGCCCTGTCAGCTTGAAAAACACACTGTATACATGTGTGTACATGACCAAGATCCTGGCAAGATGGAGAAATGGAAGACAAGTGATTGTGGTCCAATCACATCCCATTCCCATTGAGGGGTACTTTCTCTCTTTCTTTGTCTCTCTCTGTTGATCACATACACCTTCTGGGAAAAAAAAAAAAAAACACACACACACACAAAAACGCTAAACGAGTATAAACTTACATACTGTTAAGGAGGGATACATAGGATTTTTTTTTTTTTTTGGATGAGCATCATAAAGAAGACAAGAAAAAATACATAGTGAGCCATATAGAAAACACTTTATATGATGATACCTTTATATTTAGATATACTAGTATTACATTAAATGAATTAAATACTCTTGAGTAATAGGCAAACGTAAATGGTTTAGGATATAAAATGAAACTTAATGATACGTCTCTAAGAGACACATTTAAAATACAGAGACACAGAAAGAATGAGAACAACAGTATGGAAAAATATAACATGCAAATAATAACCAAAATAAAGTTAGTATTGCTCTAATACCAGATAAGGAACAAAACTTTTTTTAAGACACAAACTTTTACATTCCTAGAGATAAAGAGGAATACCCAATAAAGATGGTACAGTAATTCTACATGTGTGTGCCTAATAACATAAACTCAGAAACATAAAGGAAAAACTTGAAGAATTTCAAAGAAAAATAGACATTCAAAATCACTGTAAGATTTTCATACCTTTCTGTCACTGAAGAAGACACATACAAGTCAACAAGGACATAGAATAGTGCTTCTCAAACTTTGACATACTTTAAGGATGATCTGGAGAGCTATTACAATACATATTTGTTTGTCCCCATTCACAGAGGCTCTGATTCAAAGGGTCTGCAATGGGCCTGACAATTTGAAGCACCCACATTAGTGCTGTCACTGATGGTTCTCAACCAGACTTTGAGTAGAACAGATATAAAAGATTTGAACACCATAATTAGCAAACTTATCCTAGTGGACATACATAGAGCAGTACATCCAACAATTGCAGACTATATATTCTATTTAAGCACTTCACAGGCATTTTGAAACTATATTGTGGATCATAAAACACCTCTCAATAAATTTTAAACAATTTAAAATGTAGAGTATGTTTTCTGACTACAGTGAAATTAAACTAGAAATCAATAACAAAACGATAACTAGAAAATGCTCATATTGTTTGGAAATTAAGCAATATATTTAATAACCCTATGTTAATGAAAAACCACAATGGAAATTATTTTAATTAATAATAATGAAATACAACATATCAAAACTTATGGGATACATATAAAACATGCTTAAAAAGAAATATGCAGCTTTAAATGTATATTATGTTACATAATACATAAATGTTATTAATTACTATATTGGGTTGTTGAAAAAGTTACATATTTTTCTATGTACAAATGTGTCATGACTTTACCAATGACCCATAATTATATAAAATACATAAATATGTGATATATATATATATATAACACATATGTATTATAACTATTAAGCAATATATAATACATAATATGTATACTTAATATACATATATAAATAATAAATATTTAAAGCTACAAAGCATGCATATGGAAAGCTAAAAAAAATCAGTGAGCAAAGGGCCCATCTCAAGATATTAAAGGACATTAAAGATATTAAAGATATTAAAGTGAGTTAAACTGCAAAACATGGAAAAGGGGATAGAAAAGTGCAGAAATTAACAAAATTGGAAAAAAAGTCAGTAGAGCTCAACAAAACCGATAGTTGGCTCTTTCAATAGTCTTCCTTCTCTCTCAGTCTCTTAGTCCAACTAAAGCGTTTCTTAATATAACTACTCTTTTCAGATATTCATACTTTATGCACTGCCCTTTTTAAAAAAATTATTTTAACTTAATATAGCTTAGATAATTTTCAGTATCAATTCATGGATTGATCCTATTCTTAGTGATGGCTCCCTAGCATCCCATTATTTGAAGGTATCAGTTGATTAAATAGGCTTGTTAACTAGTAGATACTTGAATTTTCAATCTTGCTGTTATAAAGAGCAACACCGTACTGAGATCATGAGTCATCCATGTTTGTAGGTTGAATTTTACAAAACAAAATGAAACAGGCATGTTCTTAAGTGAAAATGGTGACACCCAAAGGAGAGTGGGAAATAGGTGAAGATGTATTCAGAATTGAACCACCTGGGTTCAAATTCTTCCTCCACCATTTACTAGTTGTATGTCTCTGAGAAAGTTATTTAAATTCTTCATGCCTCAGTTTTCTCATCTGTGATATGGAAAATAATAGAACTTACTTAATTGTTTGGATTGTCCTGAGTTAGTATGTAGTGTGCTTAACACTAAGAGGTCTTATATAAACATTTACGAGTGCTGTTATTACAAGAGGAGAGAATGAGGGCGAGGGTAAGAATGCATTTGGGTGCTTAGAAAGAGGGACTGCTTTGGGGAAACACCATGTTTGGTGGCACTTAGTAAATGTGTGTGGAACACATGATCTCTCCAGTGATGGGTCAAGTGGTAGAGCCATTGGGAGAGCCAAGCCCAGGAGTAGAAGGAGGTTGCAAATTGGGCTGTTCCAATGGGACCTTGTCAGGTGACTACATAGATAGTCAAGGGAGAGACATTCTAATGTAGTATTGTTTCTTTTTTCCCTCCTGTTTTACTGGGCTGTTATATGGTGTATACAACTATCCAAATATAACTATCTTACCCTGCCAGACTATTTACCAGAACTCAGATCCACTTCACCACTTCAGCAGCAGTGTGACCTTAAGCAAATTACTTCATCAGAGTTTTGGGATTTTTTTGTTTTTGTTTTGTTTTGGTTTTGATTTATGTAATAAGAATAGTGATAATTTCTTTAGGGATTTGGAGGGATTATTGAGATCATATACGTAAAATGTTTAGTACAGGTTCTGTTATATACTGAGTGCTCATTAAATGCTAGTTTGTCATCCATTCAACCAGCATTTTCTTGTTGGACAGACAGAGCAAAGGATCCATGAGAAAGAGGGAATCTCTTTCTGACCTCTGAAAGACTTGGATGCTGGCCCCAGCTCTCTCATAAAAGTGAGAGCCAGGAAATGTGGTTGGTGGAATAGCTGTTCTTAGTCTCTGATAGACCTATCCTTGGTAGCCTTTGCTCCAAAAATTCATGTGGTTCAATTTTGGTGAGAATTAATTATGTGTGTTGAAAGAGGGGTGTGTGTGTGTGTGTGTGTGTGTGTGTGTGTGTGTACAGCTTCTGAAGATAGAAATTCCTATGTTAAATAAATTCAGTGAGATTTCTAGATTTTTAAGAAAGCTGCAATATGTATTTGGTAGAGAGTGGTGTTTAAATAAATGAAGGTTTTTCTTAAGAGGATTGAGTATAGGGCTCCTTTACATAGGGCATTAAATAAATTTTGATGTTTTTATTTATAGGAATTAGATTTACCTAAAACTTCTCAGGATAAAAAGTCTGGATCATTATTATTTGGAGTGTCAAAATAGTAAGTTTTCATTCTGGAATGTCCATGTGTTGCCTGGGAGATGGCCCCACCTTGCCAAGCAGCTGATGGCTGGTGCTTCCCCAGTCATGAGGTCAGAGGTTTTCTTTCCACAGAGCGTAGGAGGAAAACAGTATTTGTACACCTAGCACAGGTGTGTTTTTGTTGTGTTGTTTTGGTTTGTTTTTAATCAGAGAAAGAATTTTAAAGGAAAACCACCTTCAAACTGGACACATTGTCTTTGGTCATTTAGAACAACCCCTCAGCATATGTTTTAGGGAGATGAAAAGTGTCACCTGCTTTCTCTGTACTGCGGCCATGAGGCTGATGTCTCACACTTCCACAGACAATCCCCTTTGTAACAAGCAGTTACCAGTTTCTTAGGCACAGAGTGGAAAGGGCAAAGGCAAACTATAAGGGTGACATTATGCATTCATGGCACATGATGACAACATTTTTCACAACCTCAAATAAAAACAATACTGTTCTTGACAAACAAGTCTGTTTTAAATTTCATAACTGTTGAAATGAATTTTGATTTGTTTGGTTCTCCCATTAGAAGTGGGTTATAAGGACTAATAGGTGTGGAGGCTAAGGTGCTGGATCCCACATAGCCAGCTGCAAAAGTTTGAGTCCCAGACCTGGTGGCTTGAGAATCACACCAGGTGTGCATGCATGTGTGTGCATGTGTGTGCCCAAAATCCTGAGAGGAGATGGGAGAAGGGATTGCTGTGTGCCCAGCCCCCTGGGGGTTGATTTCCTATTTTTCTCTCTCTGGTGAATGCATACCAAAATTTAAAAAAAAAAAAAAAATTAGGTTATGTTTCAAGAGTTGGTTTTCAAATCAGTTATGAATTTCAAACTTATTTCTCCCCTTTTCTCCTTCCTGTCAGAATTTTAAAGACACATGCATACACACCTGGTACATTTTTCAAGCTTCCAGGGCCAGAACTCAAACCATGGTAGGCCACATGGATCGTTTTCCATGCATGGTGTTTAATGGCTGTGTTATAGAGCTGGCCCTGGAACTTGTTTTCTATAAAGAAAATGGGGGGTGGGGGGAAATGGTTTGGATTCTTTTTTTTTTTTTAAAGAATTATTTTATTTATTCATTTATTTATTTTAATTTTACCAGAGAGAGACAGAGAAAGTGAGAAAGCAAGCCACCAGGTTTGGGACTTGAACTATGGCCAGCCGTGTGGGAGTGTCCAGCACCTTAACCACCACACCACCTGCTGGTCCCTGGTTTGGAGTCTTAATTTAGCCCACATTTTAGCCATAAAAGAGCTAAAATATTTTGTGCTGAAGAGGTAGAATACACTTTTGTAGTCCTCTCTATTTAATACAAGGAGAAGAAATAGAATTAAATAAAGAATAATTTTTAATTTTTTTATTAAGAGTATTAAGGAAAAACAGGTTTATTAGATAAAATATAATGGAAAAGGCTGTGTAACTGCAAGTGACATAAACTTTCTGACCTTCAGTTTCACATCAGTAAAACTGGGTCTTTGTAAGGGTTAAATGAGAGCATACGTGTTTGTTGGTACCTAGCATGTTCATGAGCTCTCCACAAATAGCCACTGCTTAAATATAGGGACAGGTGACATTCAAAGCCAGGTTTTTTGCAAATTCTAGGCATTATCCTGCTGAGTGCTGGTGTTGGGGCAGAGGTGAGGCGGTATGAAGAGGGAGAGGTACTGCTGTCAGGTGTGCAGATCAGTTGCCCTGCAGGTGTGTGGCAAGCAGGAGCTCTGGGTCTGGGTGTCACCCTTCTCTGGTATAAGGGGAGGAGACCTCCTTTTCCTTTCTGTCACTGCTGTTCATTCCCTTTTGCCAGTGTTCCACCAGTGCTGAGAGTATGCACTGGCTCTTCCAGAATCAAAAACTCCTGTGAAAAGGGTGACCTGACCTTGGTCACTGCAGGAAGCAAGCATGGCTTCAATGTCACAGGCTCTCAGAGGGTTTTGTGGTTGCCAGTTTGCCTCAAGAAAAGGGAAAACTAATATTTACTGGGAGCTTGGTGTGTCCCAGGCACAGTCCTGTGCATTTAACATGTCATCTCACTTAATGCTCACATAGCCCTGTGATAGAGTAGGTGTCATTAGCCCACCGTGAAAGCCAGGAAAGAAAAACCTTAGATAACACCATTTACCTAAGGTAACACAGACGGGAAATTGCAGAGCTGGGATTCATACACAGGTCAGCTGGCTTTCAAGCCCATTTATCCAACTCTGCTCTGGGCTTCTGGGGGAAAGCACACAGTTGAGTTGTCCATGGGTGTGTCCAGCCTTTCTGTCCTAACAAAAACTGTACCGAACACATGACCTTGGGAGAGGGAGAGGAGAGGATAAGAGTCCGCATGTATTCACACCATTATCATAAAAACGGAACAATATCTGGTTTCCATCACTCATTACAATTTGAATTACACGATAGGGATAAAAACATATTGATTAGGGGAAACTATGTGTTAGAAGTCTAAAACTGCCATGTAAATATGCTGGCATGTTCCGTCATACATAACTTAGTGTTTCAACATTTCTGAATCTGTTACATTTAATTAGGCACAGTACATAAAGTATTCATACAAATAAACATGGGGAAACACAATGGCAAATTTTTCTAAGATTTGTGCTTCATAAATTTTCAGTTTGCTAATTCCTGTAAGGATGTTTTAGTGTCAGCTGCTTCCTTCTAAACAAGTATAGGGGACCAGCAGTTAGCGTAATGGCTATGTCGCTGGACTCCCACGTAGTCGACCGCGGTTCGAGTACCGGACCCGGCGGCTTAAACTCACGCCGGGCGCGTGTGCGTGCGTGCCCAAGATCCCGAGAGGAGAATGGAGGAGAAGGGATTGCGGCGTGGCCATCCCCCCTGGGGGGTGATTTCCTGCTTTCTGTCTCTCTGTCTCTCTCTGTCTGTCTGGCGAGCGCACGCGCCCTATAGCAAAAACCTCTCCAAAAAAAGAAAAAAAAAAAAAAAAAAAAAAACAAGTATAGATCCTCTCCCTGACACACTTAGACAAGGAAGCAATGCTAAGAATGACTACAAAGTCAACCTCTGGAAGGTTAGAAGATTTAGTCTTTGAGTAATCTTTTCTGGGAACCAGCAGTTAGCATAATGGCTATGTCACTGGACTCCCACGTAGTCGACCGCGGTTCACGTCCCAGACCCGGTGGCTTAAAACTCACGCTGGGCGTGTGTGCGTGCGTGCCCAAGATCCTGAGAGGAGAATGGAGGAAAAGGGATTGCGACATGACCATCCCCCCGGGGGGGGTGATTTCTCGCTTTCTGTCTCTATGTCTCTCTCTGTCTGGCGAGCACATGTGCCCTATAGTGAAAAACCTCTCTTAAAAAAAAAAAAGTAATCTTTTCTCTCCTTATTCTTGGTATTAACATGATAAATAAATGGAGTGATACAGTTTGAAATGTGAGATACAATTAAAGCTAATTAATTAACAAATTGCCTTTCAGTGATTGTAGAGAAACTGTAGATAATTTAGCTTTTTATTTTGAACATGGAATTTTTCTTTCTTTTTTTGAGGAACACGTGCCTGGCGTGTTCTCAAACCTTGGGGTCCAGGACTCAAACCGCACAGTCTGCCATGTAGAATTCAATTGCCTTAACCACCCCACCTCTGGCTGGTCTGGGAATTTTTCTCAGAAGCAAAGCCATTTGGGAAATGTTAATGGCTTGAACTTTAGAAAATCTCTCATTTCAATTGTTTTAAGAATTCTTCAGCCTGCCAACCATGTCCTTCAGACAGAGTGCAGAAATGGGGTAGTTGTTCCTATAGCTCTGTCCACACACAAGGCCTGGCGCTGAAATTCATGAAGACTGTTAAATGATTTGTCCATCTTCCTTGCAAAACATGGATAGTTGACTTTATTCAATAGAAAGTGTATTTTTCTGGTTAAATAAAAAAAAGTACTTACTTACCTGAAAATAATGTGGATGATACTTGAAAACACACAGAAAAACCCAAAAATAGAAATGACTTCTAAATCCACTCTAGGGAACCAGCAGTTAGCGTAATGGCTATGTCGTTGGACTCCCACGTAGTCGACCGCGGTTCGCGTCCCGAACCTGGTGGCTTAAAACTCACGCCGGGCGCGTGTGCGTGCGTGCCCAAGATCCCGAGAGGAGAATGGAGGAAAAGGGATTGTGGTGTGACCATCCCCCCTGGGAGGTGATTTCTCGCTTTCTGTCTCTATGTCTCTCTCTTTCTGGCGAGCGCACGTGCCCTATAGCGAAAACCTCTCAAAAAAAAAAAAAAAAGTAAATCCACTCTAAATAATAATCATACATTGGCATGTGTGCCCTAGAACTCTTCTCCTGTGTGCATGTGTGTGTGCCTATCTGTGTTTACTAATGTGTATTTTTACCAAAACCCTGAAACATTTGTCCTCCTTATTGTGTACTATGAATATTTATCCCATGTCAATAAATATTTTGTCTTAGCATAATCTTTTTAAAAATTATTTTATTTAACTTTATTTATTTTAATTTGACCAGAGAGGGACAGAGAGAGAGAGAGAAAGTGAAAAGACAGCTGCCAGGTCTGAGACTTGAACCGCAGTTGGCCAGGTGGGAGTCCAGCGCTCTTAACCACCATGCCACCTGCCAGCCCATCTTAACATAGTCTTTAATCAATAATCGTATTCCATTTCACACATGTGTTAGAAATCTAACTCCCTCTCTTTTTTTTGCTATTATAGGTAGTATAATAGTAGTAGGATTGTGGAGGGATCTTTGCACATGAATCTCTAAGTACTTCCTAAGTAAGCTCTTAGGAAGGTTGAGCGAAGGATGTGTGTGTATTTCCCGGCTTTCTCTCCAGAAAGGTGAAGCTAAGTAATCAGTGATTTGTATTTTCTCCCTTAGGTTTATTTCTTTAGTCAGAATGTTTGTGATTTTCTGGAGCTGACAAATTTGTTCTCTGTTGAACTGCAGAAGGTCATTGTGACA
The DNA here is from genome assembly GCA_026018925.1 of Tupaia tana. Taxonomy (NCBI): domain Eukaryota; kingdom Metazoa; phylum Chordata; class Mammalia; order Scandentia; family Tupaiidae; genus Tupaia; species Tupaia tana. The sequence continues at coordinate 98,601,734 of JAKSZU010000013.1, forward strand.
CGTGGAAGTGGCTGCCTGAGTAAGCCCTATTGTGTAGCTGAAGCTTTTTGCCAGGTAGCCCAAGTTCCCTAATCACCAGAGGCTGTAGTCTTCAGACTATGGATAGGTTGCATATGTGCCTCAGAGTAGCTGAACAGCTCCCAGTGGGGACTCGGTCGGTGGGCATGTTTTCTGGTGGTTTTCTCTGGTTTTCGTTCTGTGTGTGTGTGCCTTCCTCCTAAAGCCATCCGCCTTGGAGAGGGCTGTGCTGGAAGTGCCTGTCACCTGTCTTTTCCCTCCAGTCCTGCCAGCCCCTTTCTCACATTATGAATAAAAGGGCACCCCTATTCAGTACCCCAAAGTTTATTGCCCCAAAGTGTGAGACTCTCCCAGGTGCCCAACCCCTGATTAAGAAATGCATAAATAGAGCCTTACTTTTGATGGTCAAAATAAGTATTTTTATTTGGCAAAATGAGTATTTGTATTGCTCTGATCAATTTCAAACTACCCATAATGATAGCTTAATCCAGAAGGAAATGTTAAGCATAAAGAGCCTTATAATTGTAGGAAATAAAAACAATTTTAAAATTTCAATTTCCATACATTTCTTTTGTGGAGCATAAAAGTATATTGTGTTAGGATAATATGAGAGAGAAGTGAAATGGAAATACACTTTCAAGAGCAAAAAAAAGGAGATTGTAAAATTTTAGAATCGAAGAGCAAGTTGATGTATTTTTTAAATGACAGTGGATATCAAATTGCTGTACTATTTACATTTGGTTGGATACATTTTAAAGAATAGTGTTACACTTTTATTTTTAACTGTCAACATTTATGACATACTGAAATAACATTGTTTACAACTATATAGGCTTAGACTAAAAAAATTGTAGATGCCAACTTAAAAAAATGTTCAAGGGAAAAGAACTGCGTGAAGGGGGTACATGGTTTCTCAGAATTACTTTAGGGGAGAATTCCAGCAAGAGGCCGCCACCACTGGACAGGCACCTGAATGGAAGAGCCCCCACCCCATTCTCAGCAGGAGTGTGTTGGGGGGGGGAGACTCTGGACCTCATTCTTGCTGTGTGAGAACCTCTAAGAATCTCAGGCACAGTTTCAGCTCTTCCCTCCACTTGGCAGTGTCATGGTGAGCCCTTCATTGGTGGGGGAGGTGTGTGGTGACCTGCTAGCTCCACCAAAAGCTTTGCCTTGCTCAAAGTTTTGCCTCTCCCCTTTCCTCTTCCTCCCCTAGAGCCTGTCTTCCTCTCAGACGTCACCTCTTCCAAAACACTCTGATTCTCCCTCCCCCTTTTCCTTTAGAACGGTTCCTCCTCCCTCTTTCACTGTTAATCTTAGAAGTTAAGGAAGGGAGAAAGTAGTTAAGTTAGAGAAGAGGCTGAAAATTTGCAGTCTTGGAGTAATCCAGAGTAAGGGAGTCAGCAGTGTACATTTTTTTACTTCTTTGTGTCTATATGAGCTTCTAGAATGTTCTACTGAAATGTGGAATCTTGGTAAAAGTACTACGAAATGGACGTGAACTGAGATCTAGTTCAGATTCCATTTTACCTTAAATTGCTTCTGATTTTCCAGACTTGCTGGGATATCTCTCCCTCCAAATCCCTGTTCTGTACAGCTCAGTGTGAGGGCATCACCCTGCAATGTTGCTAACTCTGGGTGTCTAACATTGCTTTCATAACCAGATTGTAAAGTCTTGGCAGGTAGAGGCTATGCACTTAATTTTCATTTCCCCACAGCACTTAGTACAGTATTAATTTTTTAAAGAATTATTTTATCTAACTTTTAAAATTACTTAATTTGACCAGAGAGAAAGAGATAGAGAGGGAAAGTGAGAAAGCAAGCCACCAGGTCCAGGATTCAAACTGTGGTTGGTTACTCTGGAGTTTAGCTCCTTTAACCACTACTTCACCTACTGACCCCAGTACAATATTAATTTTGTTTGTTTTGAGAGATTTTTGCTATAGGGCATGTGTGTGCTAACTAGAGAGACAGAGAGACAGAAAGCAAGAAATCACCCCCCTGGGGTGTGGGGAGGGATGACCATGCTTCTTCATTCTCCTCTTGGAATTCTGGGCACACATGCACAGGTCCCTGCTGTGAATTTCAAGCTGCCAGGTCCAGAACTTGAACTATAGTCAGCCATGTGGGAGTCCAGCACCTTAACAACCATGCTACCTGCTGGCTCTCTAATTTTAATACATGTTAAGTGAGTATTTCCCAACTGGTTATTTAAAAAAATATAAAAAGAAAAGCTGACAGGGGAGTCCTGGGTTTAAAATCTGGATCCCTCACACTTTGCTGTGTGATTTTGGGCAACTTGCGCTTAGTTTGGATCTCTTGTTTTTTCATTGATAAAGCATGGGTGATAATAATAGCTAATACTTATCAAGTAAATGCTATGGGCCAGTGACTAACACACATTGCTATTCTGTGAGGAAGATATTATTATCATTATTGTTCTCATTTTATGTGAGAGGAAACACGAAAATGACTGAGGTAACCTGTCCAGAGTCACTCAGCTTAGTACGAGGCGTGGTGTGAATTTGAAAACAGACTCTATCCAGAGCACTTAACTTTTCTTCAGTATTACCTACTTCAAAGCCTAAGGCTCTAAGTGGGATGATAAGTGAAAGATTTTTTAAAAAGATAAAAAAGCTATACAAAAGGTGAGTCTAGTTGTTATTATGTGGAAGACATGTTTATTTTTAAAAGCTGAGTTGGGTGAAGAAAATGCATAGCTATAGAACATGGGGGAGACTGCAAGATTTTTCTGGCAGCTTCTTGGCTTTGCAAAGGTTCCAGAAAATCAGCAGCCTGCAAAATGTTTACCATTCATTCCTGTACTCATTCTCTTTATTACCAGGGGCTCGGTCTGGGAGCCGATAATAACGAACAGCAGTCGGAGAGTCCTCGTGCTTTTATTCTTGTTTTTAATTTATCTTAAAATTCTTGCCTGGCCCTTTGCCTTTGGTAGCGTCTAAAAGCAAGAATCCTTGATACATGAGGCCCAACAGAAAAGTATAGGGTGGTGTTATCCCTGCCTTCAGCATCGCCCTGCCTGTGTGTCTGTTCTGGGGCTAAGAACAGACCAGCCCAGTTCAGATGCATAGCAAGCCTCTTTTCCGGCACCCCTGCACCCAGCAAGCCCCTTTGTGAGCCACGTGTGACTTGTAGGTTTTGGTGCTTTCTACTGGGTATGTGGAGGGTTCTTTTGCTACTAACTGTATCTATCTGTTAGTAAAAAGACAAAAAAATCCTGAATCTAGGGTCAATTGATCCATTAACTAGGCTGATCTTGGTTGCAGCTACATGGTCTTAAGAGCGGATTGTTACAGTACCCAAATCTGTGCTATCACAATGTGACGTGCATATTTTAATTTGAGAGATGGTTTAACATTTTTAGATATTCATTTAGATGCGGTTATGCAGGTTAAACATAACGTATGATCACTGCTTCTTTCATTGCTTCCAATTAAACCTTGCTTGTTAGTTTAACCTCTAGGTAATCCCATCAAACAATTGATGTCAAGGAAACACTGCCCACAGTAGCTTCGGATGAGTGGCCATTAATTTTAATTGCCTTGATATTAAAGATTAAGAAGTATAGGGACTAGCAGAATAGAAACGATCTGATGTCAAGCAAATCCACTTGCTAAAGCTTCCCCAGGCTGCTGGTGATATTAAAATTTTACTGTGAGAATTAAATAAACCTTTATTAGTGATGACTGTTGTTTGATTGGTCCAGGGGTATGCATAAACAGAGGATTCTTACATATCTAGAGATGAGACCTTCGATGGTACAGAGATTCCTCAATTATGAAACTGTTAATAAAGCTATAATCTGATTTTCCAGGCTGAGTTTCATTAATGTATTATAGCTTCTCTGATTGTCAAGGTAATATTAACTACAAAGTACTGAATCCAACAGAGAATTGTTTAAAAGAAGAGAATTCTAAGATGGGCCTTTGTTGGTAAATTCAGAGTTAGGGAATTTTCATTAATTATGCTTAAGAAATGCCAAATTCCCTCTCAGCCAGGATTAGCCCCTTTCTTTGCATTATAGATATAGTCAATATTTAACTCTTTCTAAAGTCTAACAGTTCTATTCGGAAAAACTAGAGGGTACCATATATTAAAGAAGCTTTTTGCAAACCAGCTCTAGATCTGCCTCCTGAGCTTAGAATGGGCTTGCAGGTTCTTGGAGAATTTGCCTTAACAAGTATAATCAAAACTGATACCTTTGGTACCTCCTCCCATCCTGATACAGAACTTTACTGGGTTTAAATCACTGAATTCTAGTATGGAAATGAACCTTAATGGTCATTGAGGCTTACTTCTCTGCGAAAATGCTTCCTCAGTGTCTAGCTCCATCCTGGCCAAGAACCTGGGCCCCATGTCTCTATCATCTCTGGTTTCTCCCTTTCCTCCGACCTCCATAATGAGTCTGTGGTCAGATTCTGCCTGTTCCTCCTCCAGATGTCTGCCCTCTTCACTCCCACTGCTCTGCTGGCTCAGGGCCTTGAGCCTCCTCACCTGTATAGCCCTCTCATTCCTCCTCCTGTTGCCACATCCCACACAATGATGATGCACAGCCACCACAGTCAACTGGAGCTCAAGGGGAATAGTTGACAAGATCAGCAGCAGGAGAGATCAGGGCCCTCATGGCTGAGTTTCCAGACCTAAAATCTAGATGTCAGAAATCCAAGTCTGACAGTCTGCATGGTGGAAGTAGGCCCAGTGCAGAAGAATGGCATATCCATTAGGACTATGGAGCAGTAGAATCAGAGACTGTGAGGTAGTGAGTATCAGATCTTTGGGGGTGGAGATACCAGGATCACAAAAAGAAAATAGAGCAGAAGGCACAGACTTTGAAGACACCTGAGTTCCCTCTTAGATCTGTTGAAATAGAGGATTTGGCAGAACATCTGAATGGAAAGTTTTTAAATATTGAGAACTAAAATTCTTTATGGAAGGTAGGGATAGAGATGGAAATCTGGGAGTCATCCACACAGAGAAGATAATTTTGAATATGGTAAGTTGCTCAAGGATAATGAAGACCAAGAGCTGAGTCTTAAGAGAAACCACAGAAACACACACATACTGCACATGCACATACACATGATATGTCAGGGAAGGGGAGATGCTGGAGAAGAGACAGGAGCATAATGTCACAGAAACACACAAAAGAACAAGCTCAAGGAAAGAGAAGTGGTAAGTCCAAGTATCAGACACTGCTAAGAGATTATGCAAGTTGAGACAGAAAAGGCCATTAAATTTGGATCAAGTGTCATGCCTGTGTAACCACCTCTATCAACCACCTAGCCCCGGGATTGTTTTTGTTTTTTACTTTTATTATTTTGTTTTGTTCTAAAGAATTATTTACTTAATTTTATTTATCATGAAGTCCAGGACTCAAACTGTGATTGGCCGTGTGGGAGTCCAATACCTTAACCACCGTATCTCCTGCCGGCCCCAACCCCTGAGATTATTAAAGTTAAATGAGAAAATGTATACAAAAGCTTCTGAATAATGCTTAGAATATAGGAAATTCATTAAATTCCAGTCATTTTAGCCACAGGATATATAAAATCCTTCAGGGCAAAAGAAAGAAAATATATGGGAATAACTGAAAAGTCATGATCTATAGCATATTTACTTCCTGGCAGGTCTTGGCTTGTTTCTGTCTGATGAAACTGTGCTTCTAGTTGTCACATGGTCCTCAGCAAGTGTTCTGCATGTGTATATGTGCACCCATGTGATCTCAGAAGGAAATGGCATATGGACAACACAAGGCCAGTGTTGTTTTATGTGGCTCCCTCGCCAGGGCTCTCTGGCTTCTTCCAGAAGGATGAGTGCCATTGGTTGAAGAATGAGAGTTGTGTTTCCAAAGCAATTAAAGACTTGGCAGAGATGGGCCACAGTGATATCCATTGGTATAAATTGGGTTGGAGGGCTCTGAACTATGTATATCCCTTCTTTTCTGTAGGGTTCCTGAATAGCTGCTAAGGAGTAATACCTTCTTCTTTTTTTTTTTTTTTTCCCCTAACTTTTTATCACACATGCCTTATTTATTTATTTATTTATTTATTTATTTAGTGTGTGTGTGTGTGTGTGTGTGTGTGTGTGTGTATGTGTGAATTCAAACCCTCTCCCCCAACAAAAACTGTTCAGTTCATTCAGAAAACACTGGCAAAATAAATTTCAGTTGCAATTTCACATGTATCAAAAACACAGGTGACATTTATAACAATAACTTACAGATACAAATTAATGATGCACTAGTTTCAGAAAAGATAGTAAACATTTTGCTCACTAGTCATTTTGTACACTCCCTTCATGGTAGAACAGTAATTTCTTCTGTGAGTAAGAGAGAAAGAGAGAGTACCGCAGCAGGGTCTTGATGCCACAGTCCAGCCCTAACCAGCCTTAGGTAATAGGCACGTATGTATTCATGGTGCTCAGGGTGATCTTCAGACACGAACCCAGAACCTTGCCGTGAGGGTCAGCCTTGCACAGTGTCAAACTTTGCTGCACCATCATCCAGCATCCCCATTTTTTCATGAACATTTTGAGGTCCCTTCATGTAATGTAGCTCTGAGTCATAATACTTGGACTGAAGTTTTGCTCTCCATGAAGTGTGATGAAATCTGCCTGTTGCCAAGATCCTCTTTAGGAACCTCTTCCATTTGCACTGCTGACAGCATGAGTAGTTTGCACAGGAAACAAGTGTGTTCCACCTGATGAAATCAGAGCTGTTTCTCTGTATTTGCTTTTGACCTTACTGGAATTACTTGTAAGTTTTCAAGTTGTGACCTTCCCGTGTGTTAACTGGCAAAGCTTGAGCAGCCATCTTGGCAGACATACAGTGTCTTCTGAGGCAGGAGACAAAGGGGTTTTTCATCCATTATTAATTGATGTTACTCTCTTCAGCAGACTAAACATGATTCTACTGTACAGCTGCCAAAATTGTTCCAGACTGTAAAGGAAGAATTAGGTCTTTCTCAAGTATTCCTCATTGTTCACCAAACTTGACTGTTGGTGAACAATGACTGAACTTGACTTCAGCTTTTCAGCCAGTTTTGGGGGGCCTGATTATTTATGTATTAATTGGTATATACCAGTTGGACATTTTGTATGAGCATTGCTTCCAGCATTTCAGTTTCCTGCAGCCAGCTCCAAGGATCAGTGTTATTCCAGACGAATGTGAGAGGTTTGCCAAAGGAGAAAGTGAACTCCTAAAACCATTATGCATCATCCACAGTATGTGAGATTGCAGGTTAGGAACTAAGTATCTCCCAAGGTATCCCCTTGTTGTCTAATAGAATATACTAGAAGTTTGACTATTTCTTCCTCTTTGACATCTCTGCCTCTTCAATTCCATGTCCCTGCAATTTGTAGGTATCCAACTGGTTTGGGAACAAACGAATCAGGTACAAGAAGAATATCGGCAAGTTTCAGGAAGAAGCCAACCTCTATGCTGCAAAGACAGCTGTGACAGCCGCACACGCAGTCGCTGCAGCGGTACAGAACAACCAGACCAACTCGCCCACCACGCCAAATTCTGGTGCGTAGTGGGGGCCGTTTCCTCCTTGGCCAGGAAGCCTTATGCCACAACACCCTGTCCCACAGGCCAGGACACAGGAGCATGCTGTGCGCACAGTGGATTTATGTTCAGGTGCCGTTCTCGGGAAGGGTGAATGAGTAGATGGCCAGAACCTGTAACACATGGTTCGCAGTGAATGCTACTTACCACTGGTGGATTCTGGAACATTTACACTTAGTGACTTTTTAATTCAGCAGTTAGGCAAAGTGCTATCATTAATGATCATTTTAGCAATGTCATTCCATGTATCACTTTTAAATCAATAGTCGACTGTCAAAGAATGAAGCATGAGTAGGAAAGTTACCTGTCATTGTGCAAATGAAGCTGGACTGTTGACCAGTGCTTTCTGCCGTTTGAGCTGCAGACTCCAGTCTGCTGTCCTGGTTAGTACTTCTTTAGCACCTAACTGGTATTGACTTGGTAGGTTCAGCAGGAGGGTAGTGAGGACTATGGTACTTAGCACATGGATGTAGTACTTTTGGCCCCCCTCTAGTACATTTTAGCCAAATTTCATGTGACATATTTGATGGAGTTAGGAATATCATAAAATTACAGAGATCTTGAGTAGTAATGAACAATGTACAGCTAGTCCAAACAGGTAGACTTGAGCAATAAGAGAGGCTTTTCTGGAGCCATCTTGCAGATAGGTCTTTCGAAGTTCGAAGGTACCCTTCATGTATCCTGCACTGTACACTGCTCCTTGGCAGGCGGAGGCCACAGCGGCATTTCTAGTGTGATTCCCAGCCCATCCTAAGACCCAGGTGCGGTGGCAACATGTCTGTAGTCTCAGCTACTTGGGAGTCTGAAGCAGGAATATTGTGAGACCCTGTCTTTTTTTAAAAAAAGAAGAGGACCATGGAAACTGTTGAAAGATACATGGAGTATATGGTTGAGAAAGAGCTCCAGGGGCCTGCCCCATGGCCTGGGGGTTAAAGGAGCCAGATCCCACATGGCCAAACATGTAGTTTGAATTCTGGCCCCAGAAGCTTGGAAAACACTCTGGGTGTGTGTGCATGTGTGCCCCAAATCCCAACAGGTTGGAGGTGCAGGGATTATGGTACAACCACACCCCACTGGGGTGTCTTCTCCCTCTCCCTTTCTCTCTTTCTCTCTGGTAAGTGCCCATGCCTTCTGGCAAATGGGGGAAAAAAAAAAAAGACAGCGCTTCAGAAAAATGTTTCTTTTCTAGATAATTGTCCCTCACACTGGTTAATGATGTTGAAGAGCTCAAATAGTGACCAGATCTTGGAGATAAGTGAAAATAAGGGAGAGGTTCCAGGCAAGCCACTAGCCACTAGGTGTTTCTGTTTATTTTGATTTGTCTCTGTTTTGTTTTTTCTCTTTCTTTTCTTTTTTGAGGGAGAGTGTAAGCAAGTTGATTAAGGAAAGTGTACAGAGCAGATTACTCCAGAGGTAGAGCAGCCCCATGAGCAGCACAACTGTTACCTAAAAGTGAAGATGGAAGGGCTACCCCATAGGCAGGCAGCCCTGAACTGTGTGTCTGACTTAAATGGTTTCAGGGGCAGACTAAGTAAGGGGCAGTTTATTTATAACCTCTCTGAGAAGAGAACCACTGTCTCTTCAATGTTCTGGCCGTATTAGGGTAGTTTCAGTCATTGCTATGGTTATTCCAGGCGGTTATGGTGTAGGTGGGCATGACATCTAGCGTGCTAATAGCATACAATGAGGGTGTAATGAGTCTGAAGGTTAGGCCACGACCGTGACCATTCCAGGTGCCATCTTGGTTCCAACTAGTTCAGACCCAGTCTCTCAGCCATTTCTTGTCTATCAGATTTTAGGTGTTTGGAATATCCCTTGCCTCAGTTACCCCTTCTCAGTATCATACTGAAAATTGTCACCATGTCTCTTTGTGTTTTCATTTGGGCTTCCCTATGACAGGGCTTCGCCTAGCAGTAACTGAGTCACAGGCCCGACTCTCCGGAGTTGGTCTCCAGCTCTCAGATCTGGAAGTGGTTTACTGTGTGCAGCCTTTCCCTCTGTACCTGCTCTCCTTTCCCTGACTCTAGGCCTTCGAGGATTGTGTAGCTCTCTGTTATTCAGCTACCTAACTCTTTCCTTTCCAGGTTCTTCTGGTTCTTTTAACCTCCCAAATTCTGGGGACATGTTCATGAACATGCAGAGTCTGAATGGGGATTCTTACCAAGGGTCCCAAGTCGGAGCCAATGTGCAATCACAGGTAGGAGAAATGCCCCACCTGGGGCCTTTCTAGCAGGGTAGGGTTTGGGTTCAAAACTTCTTACTCTGACCCCATGGGAGTGGTCTGCACTTCCAGGCAGATCCTGTGCTGGGTGCTTCCAACGTGACCTGTTGCCCCACCATTTCATTTAAGGAGAAGTAAAGTACACAGTGGCGTTGGATGCTTTGAACCTGATAAACTTTGTGAATGCATTCGGCTCTGGCTTGAGCTCATGGAGAGGGGTTGGGTGCATCTAACTTTTGTCAAAAAATAGAACAGACAAATGGTGTGTGCCAGTGCGGGTGTGATTTAAGAACATATCGCTCTGTTTCATTCCTGTAATTTTTAAAGTCAGAACGTGAAAACCTGAGTTCTTAAAGTATATTCCAGGTTCAACTCTTTTCACATTTTCTTAATGGAGAACAGCTATTCATTTATGCATATAGATATGAGAGAGAGAAAGTGAGAGATAGAGACCCAGTGTGCATATTTATAAGTAGTTCCACCCACAGTCGCATGCATTTGGTTTCTATAAATGGAAAGTTTGCATTGCCATGAAGATGTTATTGTTTGGCTGGCATGAAAAACAAAGATGTTGAATTTAAATATGCAAAGAATTGTTGAAATTCTGCCAGTCACATTTGATTGATAAATTTGTCTTTCACTGAAGATGCTAAACCCTTGTGGCACACATAATTCACATTGTTTCCTTTTGTAAGTAATGATGTTTAATAGATTTGGGATGATGAATTTTGTTTCGTCTCACTTCTAGGTGGATACCCTCCGTCATGTTATCAATCAGACGGGAGGCTACAGTGATGGCCTTGGAGGAAACTCACTGTACAGTCCACATAATTTAAACGTGAGTACTCTGGGGAGCCGCTATAGGAGTGGTTCCAGGTAAACGGTGACTAGTAAATAAACGAAGAGTCACTTGACTTGGCTTCTCTTCTTGTTGGCAGATAGGGAAGGCATTTTTACTTTATGAACCTCAAAGCTTGGTGTTTCCTACTTGCCTTAGCAGTCCTTACAGATGCCCGGAAGTGGCTGGCGTGCTGTCATCAGTAGGGACCGAAGCATCAGCCTTTTAAGACGCCACTTCCTACCAGCCGTGCTGTGTTCCAGGGAAATGATGAAAACAGGTCATTTATCTTAGAATCAAGCAGCAGGGAAAATTCCCAAACTGGTGCAGGTGAAGGCCATAACCTTGGCGGGCCCCCGACGGATCGACCAGCCAAGCTAAACCAAGGGCTCTGTTCCTGGAAGCGTTTGGCTGTATCGTCACTGTGGAATGCAGAACACGTCCAGCAATTTTAATGGCCTTTCAGTTTTCAATTATGGAGGAAATAATTTTAATGTTTGTAACCAGTTTACCAAAACTGTACATTTCTCCCACCCTGATGGGGATGGAAAATAGTAAAGGCACTGCTCCAGAAAGGGGGTGGGGACAGGGCTGGGCCACCTAGGGGAGCTGGGTGGAGTGGTGGACAGAGCGGGATTCCAGGTGCAGGGAGGAGATGAACTGCCCAACTCAGGGTAGTCCAGCCAGGAAGGAAATGGGCAAATGTCTCCCTTTTTAGGGCCTTGGCTTGCTATGAGAGCAAATATTAATGATTTAAAAAGTGATTGAGGATGTTCAATTGTAAAGGGAAAAAAGGACCATTAAATACTCAAATCTTTTACATTTGAAATGTCAAATCTTTCTTTTTTGGTTTATAAATAACTCATAATAACCCACAACAAACCATATAAAAAGCCTTTTAGTTGCATTTCTCCTTTTTCATTTAAGTGTTTTGAAATGCTTCAGAGAATGTGCGATATCCTTATCAACATGATAAAATATGAAACTGTGATTGCCTGCAGCATTTTACAGACATGAATTCCATCTTCACTGATGAGGCTTGATAAGGCGCTGTTGTATAATACAGTGCATAATCTCAAACCACCAGAGTAAGGATTAATTTATTTTGAAAAAAAGAATGCTTGCTGACAACCTCTCCTCCAGCTGCCATGCTGGGTAAAAATATTGTACATTTGTTGTTTATAAATTTGGATAAAAGAGGAATGATGTTTACTTCAGATGGAATATCTTTAGACTTGTATCTGTGTAAGAGTTTTTCTTTCCCTAAGTGGATTTTCATACCTGAGGGGAAGCAGCTTACCTTAGAGAGGAGGATTTCTTAGTGTCCTCTGAACACACATGAGCACCTCACCATCTGGCGGGCATCGCCGAGGCTTTCAAAACACACCGCTGTGGCTTTATTTAGTTTTCCTTTTTCCTTTTTTGTTTTCTAACCTGAACTTGATATGCCTCAAGCCTGGGAAATCTTTTCCCCTCGACTCTGGCCATCTCTGAGGGTCATTTGATCGCTCCTTTCCCCTGGTCCTTAGAGGGAGGAAAGGGCTTTCTGTGCAGGACTCTGTAGTGAGTCAGAAGTCAGAGCATTCTCCAAGAGGGTGGTCACACTGCTGCCAACACGGGGCTGGCCAAAAAGCTGCCTGCAGATGGTTTAGGGCTTATAGACAGGGCTTGGTAGCTGGGTGGCACAGGCCTGAAAGAGGATGTCAGGATGGACTGGCAGAAGTTACAGGCAGTTGTGAGGGAAGCAGGGGCACCTCATGACCTGGCGTTGGTGGGAGGTCCAGGTTTAGGGCAGCATGGAGGCCGAGGCTGGCCGCTGCTGCAGGCGCTGGGTGTCAGCCAGCTCACCCTCGCTTTCTCTCCAGGAAGGCCTGCCCCGTCACTTCCACTCATTGTTCCCCAACTCACAGCCCAGCACCTCCCTCTTCTTGACTGACATAAAAATATGTAGCGACAAGCTGTCTGCCACAGCAGAAATCTGATCAGACATTGATTTCAGCAATTGCCTCTATAGGCCAAGACATAAGGCAAATTTGTTTCCGAGTACTGGTATTGCTGATGCAGGTCTGAGGCAGGAAGGGCCAGCGGCTCGCAAAGCTGCAGCCACGTCCTGAGGAGGAGCTCTGGTTGTCGATAGTTGGAATACAGATTTGAACAGTGGGGTTCCTCCACGCCTCGTGCATTTTTATCCTGGAAGATCCTATTCAGAGGGTAATTCTGGCCTTCATTTTCCAAGGTTATCATAGCTGGCTGGTGGACATGTATGGGAAGAAGGTGGACACCGTCTTCTCCCTGGAAACAGTGATTAAGCTGGGCTGAAGTTTATACTTCATGGAGCTCAAGGTTTTGCTAAAGCATTGCACTGAGCTTCTCTGCTGCTCCCTTCTGAAAAGATTTCTTTTTGAGTCACTTTATTTATACCAGCAGATCAAAGCCTGCACTTCATGCCAGCTTGAGACTAGCAGAAGCCCTTCTTCGGCGTGCTGATTTATTGCCAAGTCTTTACGTGATGGGATGGATTTGTTTTACATGCATTTAATCCCACTTTAACACATGCTTCCAACTCCTGCCAAAGTGGGTTTAGAAGATACATTTTGCTAATGCAGCTCTGCTCTCATGTTGTCATCTGGGTGTTTTAAATTGGGGAGTAGAATTAATATGTAGATGTGCACCCATTGAACTGTGTCTCTCCTTGCAGGCTAATGGAGGCTGGCAGGACGCAACAACTCCATCTTCTGTGACTTCTCCTACAGAAGGCCCAGGAAGTGTGCACTCGGATACCTCTAACTGATCTCTGGCCACACTTTTCCCTGAGCTGACATGCCTTGATAAGTGCATTCAGAGCAATAGGAGGAAAAGGAAAGCGTTTTTGTAGCCCACCATCTACAGCTTTACTGTAAAACCTTGTCTTATTAGAGAACTTGGTAAATCTGTTTTTTAAGGAATCATAATCATTTGTATTTATACTTAAAAACACACAATGTTTAAAAAGCACTTTATCCAATTAGGCCAAGATTTAACATTGTTGACAGTCCCATAGCTATTTTATCATAATTTATTATCAATATTTTACATTGATGGTTTCACAGTTGCCAATTACTTGGCCTTAAGGGTAAAAAGTACAATATATGCTAAACCTCAATCGTTCAAGCAGATGCAAAGATCCACCTCACCTAAATTGGACTTCTCGCATCTTTCCGTCGCAGACTTGATTGTCATTCTTTCGTATCGCTAATGGCGTTGGAATGAAAGAGCTGTTTGGCTATCTCTGTTGATGATGGTTGTGTTTAAGACTCTTCCTCGTCACATTTGTATTGCTATCTCTTGTGTTATAATTAGATCAGAGACTGGTAGCATTTTTTTCTCTCTCTGAAAGCACCAGTGCCCAGAGTCTGCTCGGTAATTAAATTATGGATCCAGATTGTTCTGAGAGATGAAGATACTTGCTGCTGATAGAGGTGAAAAGGAGATTGGCCTGGGGTTTTACAGTGTGCACTAGGTGCTGCACAGGCTTGTCAAGGTTTGCTACGTCCTCTGGGCCTCAACAAAGGCCCCGCTCTCTGGAGTGCTGTATATAGTGTAGCAAAAGAGTATTTATACATCTCACCAATCAAAACACAGCTTTATTACCTCATGCGAACTCATACAAACCAATAGAATTTCAACATGTTCTGTAGCTTAGAGTGCTCACTTACTACCTCTGAACAATACTCACGCTGTAGTTTGTCTCTTTCTTATCTTTTTGCATCTTGTAATTAACTCTTTGTTTCCCTTCATAAAATGTAATGTACATTGTAATCTTTTAAAAGAAAAATCCAGGTTGCATTTGCAACTTTTAAAAAAAAAACGAGAGTGGAAACATTGGGTCTTAATTTAACACAGGATCAGTAAAACTGTTGTAAATACTGAGAAACATTTTGAATGTTCTTCATCTTGTTACTAATCCATGCAAAAAAAAAAAAAAAACGGCGACTAATTGTGATGCATTCAGATTTCAGTATTCAGTACTGTATATTTCACCCTGTGTAATGGGGCCCCCTCTCCTTTCTCTCTTTTTGTATTGTATGCGATCCTGAAACTGAGTCATGAAAATAATTTGTGGCGGTGATTCTAATGTATTAAAAACGTTTCGTGTTCCTTTCTAACTGGATTACACCCTGGATTGAAAAGTCTTCCTCGTGGTAGTTATATGTAGTTTCAAACATGAATAAACTTTTTGCTTTCATGATTAAATGTCGATGTGATTTCTTACTCCACCACTAGAGCCCGCAGTGCAGGCCAGGGGGAAAGCTGCCCAGCAGCCCAGCCCAGGGCCGTGGAGCTGAGAGCCAAGGAGCAGCCGCTGCCTGTGCTGGACCGTAATCTGGTGTCTTCACTTGATCCCTCGTGTGCAGTGACACTGCAAGGAAACACTACTCCGTTTTTCTAGTTAGGAAACAGGAGCTCGCCAAAGTTACACAAATGTCACAGGGCCACAGGCCTGGGACAAGGGGTCAGGCCAAACCAGTCTCTCCATGGAGCTCACATGCTCCTGACCTTTTGATACCACTGGTGCTTAGTAGTTAGAAAGAGAGATACACATACATAGATACATAGATATTTAAATAACCAGAGCCTTCTTCACCTTTATACTTCTTTAGGATTAAGGATGAATATAAAGCTTGGCTAGGAGGAATGGGCCTCAGGTGCCACTGAGAAGGTAAACCCTATAACTTCTCTTCATGTACCTTTTTTGATGCTAAACTTGTGATCTGCAAATCCTTTAGCTAGATTAAACATTGTTTTTGTTTCCTTCAAATTGTTGGAAATTCCATACACTTACAGACACATCTGTCGCTAATATCTAAATCTTCCAAAGAAAAGAGGTCAATAGCAGGTAATTGGCCTGTTTACTATATCTCAAGGAAATTGACTCACAGGAAATCAGATTAATGTTAATCAGTTGCAGCAAATTGTCTGTGATAAATACAACTGTTTGACTATTTCAGTTGGTAGAGCCAGGCAAAACAAGGTCTAGGGCCACCATTCCCATTAATCTTGAGGCAGTTAGACTGTGAGGGTAAACTTTATAAAATAGATTGCCCTCCACAGCTGTCCTCCCTCACACGGCTCTCAGCCTGCCTGTAGGAATCTCTCCCATGGCTAAATAGTTATTTGCATGATTCAATTAGCTTGTGGGTCAGCCTTTCTTATCTTTGTACATAAAACATTCTCTATGCTATGTGGTTTTGCAAAAATATCCTGTGGAAAAACACATGCACACACACATTCGTCTTCTTTAATGTCCAAAAACAGACATTTCCTAAGAAACATCTTGGATTTTTCTCTCAGGCCAGTGCTGTTGGGATTTGCACACTGACCAGTAACCTTTTGGGGAAATGGAGATCCACCTGGGGAGGCCTTAAAAAAAAAAAAAAAAAAAAAACGCATTCCCTTCCTACATGCTAGTGAGGTGCTTGCAGTTTCTCTTTGCTCTTTTTTCTGGGAAGGTAGAAACATCCTCCTTCAATAGAATAAGGAAGCTGGGTCTCCACCCAGGCCTTCTGGCCTAGACCTGGCTCCCTTGGGGTTTGTGAAGCTCTCCAGGCATAGGCTGCAGGTTCTTAGGCCTCACTCCAACTTGGGTGAGATCTGTCTTGATTTTCCTTTTTAAAAATAGTTATTTTATTTTATTTATTTAAATTTTACCAGGGAGTGGGGCAGAGAGAGAGAAAGTGAGAAAGCAAGCCACCAGGTCCAGGACTCGAACCACAGTCGACCATGTGGGAATCCAATGCTCTTAACCACCATGCCACCTGCTGGCCCCTATCATTGAGTTTTGATAGATTTTTATCAGGTACCTTTTCTGGGCTAAGCAATGGGTTAGGGCCTAGAACTAGAGGTGACTGAATTCAGGCCCCCTCCTTGAGGGGTCATATCTCTGGGCCTAGTTCTTATGCAGAAAGCAAATGTTTAGGGAGGGCATTGGCAAGACTGGTAGGTTTCTCAACCCCAAGACTGGAGAAATGAGTGCCCCAAAACCTATTCACCAGGTCCAAGAAAATAACCCCTGAAACCCATCCACAAGCCCAGGGGCCTGTCCACACATGTTTACAAGGACACAAGTGCTTATCTTACGTGAGAATGCGTGTCTGTTCACAAGTTTCTGGAGTCCCAGCATCTGAGCAGCTGCTCACATCAGGCCAGGGTCAGCCCTCCGCGGAGGTGCACAGAGTGTGGGAGCCGTAGAATGTACCAGACCAGGTGACCTTGCCATCAGGTTAGGAAACCTCTGCAGCTCAAACCAGATGACATCCTTGGGCCATTCCCTGGCCAGAAGGGGCGCTGGGAGAGGCTACATTCCAGAAAAGCGCCCTTCCGCCCTTCTAAATGTGACAGGGTTGTCCCTCAGGTCCAGTAGTCTGTGGGAAAGGGGCCTTCCCTGGACTGCCAGCTGCAGTTTACTGAGCCTGTGTTGTAGGCCAGCCCTCGGCCAGGTCTTTCCATACATCCATTACCGTGTTTAATGCCATGGAGCCCCATGGGGTGGGCGCCATTATCCCTTTTTCAGATGGAATTGAAGAGGGGACATACCTCCAGGACCTCCCCAGAGCTGGGTTTGTGGTTGAAGCCCCTGCAGACACTGGCCAGGACAGAAGGAGGCTCCAGTGAACTTGGATCATGAAGCTTCTAGTGTGAGATCCCTGCCTCAGTTGCTAAACCACAGAGAGAGAAGAGAGAGAGAGAGAGAGAGAGAGAGAGAGAGAGAGAGAAAGGAGAGAGAGTGAGAGAGGAGAGAGAGCACATGTGTGTGTGGTGCTATCCCCGTCTACATCACTAGGCTGGGGCTGAGGGAAAGAAACCCGGAGTCCACAGACTGGCCCGGCCTGGCCGATGGACACCAGCAGAGACGGGCAGGGAGTGGGGGGATGGGAGACTGTACTGAGCACTGGCTGGGGGAGGTTCTCCCCTGTGCTTTGGGCGGAGCTGCCTGGGCCAGAACCCTCCTGGGTGTCTTTCCAAGTCCTGGCTCTGCCCAGCACAGCCCTGGCCTCGCTGGGCTGGAGCGTCACCCCGGGGTTCCAGAGCCCAGCGGGGTGAAAGTGAAGCCTGGCTCCACCTCCGATCTCCGAAGAGCAGGGCCTGCTGTGCCCGGAGCTGGGCAGTCTATACTTGGTCCCAGAACAGCCACAGGCCGGACAGCAGCGAAGACGAAGGGGTGCACGGAACAGCCACAGGCCGGACAGCAGCGAAGACGAAGGGGTGCACGGTCTCCTACCAGTTGTTTAACCCGGATGTCCACGGAGCCCGGGTCCTCATGCCCTCTAGCCCCTGTTCTGCTGTCCCCTCCCTCCCTTCCAGGCTGCTTCCAAATCACTGAGTCCTTCTGCCTGCTCAATTTCCCCAGCGGGGCCACCTAGGCAGACATGCAGGAGGAAGAAGTTGGGCAAATGGTGGGTATTTTGGACAGGGTCTGGCCCACCGCAGCCCTCCTGTCGGGCCTTGAGGTGAGCTGGGATGACAGGTAGGTGCCTGTTCAGGTGGGCCGGAACCGCACCAGAGCCTTCCCTGTACCCCCAGCCTCCTGCAGTGGCACCAGCTGCCCTGCCACCCCGCTGGGCGAGCTCCACTTTATTAACCCTTTGTGCTCCCTGCCTTGACAGCATCTCTTTGTTGTCACATGGGGTCTCCAGGCTCCCTGAGGATGCCCAGAGCTGGAGCCTGAGGGAGTGAAAAAGGGGGGAGGGGAGTGGATGCCCCCTCACCCCACCAGAGCTGACGGCACACACACACACACACACACACACACACGCACACACACAGCCCAGGGTCCCAGAGTCACCCTCAGGTAGGACATTGTGTCCGCAGGCACTTGGGACCTAAGAAAGGCCTGACTCCTCCCTGCTGAGCCTGGGGACCTCACCCCAAGATAACAAGCCCAACGCCCAGCCCAGTGATTGCGGACATGCAGGGATAGCCTGCTGCCGGCTGGGCGCCACTGCAGTGCGGCAATCACTTGCAGACAGGTGGGCGCAGCCCCTCGGCAGAGACGGAGCTCGGACCCAGGGGTGTGTGTGTCTTTGCAGGAGGAAGGCCCTGACTCAGTGCTCACAAGGCAGCTTCCGGAGTGACAGCGGCATGTGGGTCTGGGCTCCGCCTCACGAAGCTGTGTGGCTTTGAGTAAGTCAAGTGACCTCCCAGTGCCCCAGTTTCCTAGCTGCCAAGCACCTGCCTCCTGGTGTCTCAGGGAGGATCAGGCCGTGGGCACAGGCGGAGCCCCCTGAACAGCGCCTTGCACATACTGGGGCTGCAGCTGGCTGCAAGGCCATGACTTGCCTTGGGGGCTGAGCTGCCCTCGACCTCCAGCTGGTACTGGTGCCACACCCCGGCAGAAGCCCCACGCCACCCACTGGTGATGGAACCCAGGGCCTCTGACAGCGGCTGGTGCACCTCCCTTCTCCGTAGCCCATGTGCTGTGGCACTGGTCAGGCAGAGCTCTGCCACCCACTGGCTGCTGGTGGCCTTGGCCATGGCGCCCCTCTGCAGCCTCAGCTTCCTCATCTGGGAAATGGGGCCCTGTTTCTACCTTCCTCTACATCATAATGATGAGGTGAGCTGGTGTCTGCCGGTGCCTGACCCGCAGGACGGGATGCATCCTCTCCTCACTGTTGTTGCCATGCAGGGCCCCAAATCAGAATAGGAGCCCCCATCTCTGGTCCCTCTCTTCGAAATGCTCACCTCCGGTCAGCACCAAGGGTATCCCCTGCCAAGGAAGGGGCTGGAAGTGGCTCTGTCTCTTCCATCCTCCTCCTCCAGCCTCTGAACCTTCAAGGCTGGACTGAGGCTAACTCACCTCACGCCACTGCCTCAGGAGATAATAAGAGGCTGATTCTTTTTTCCTGGTAAAATTTCAGCGGAAAGGGTACGCATCATTAAATATGGAAATCCAGAATTTTATTAGCAATCTGCTAGATCTGAACTGACGCCAATTAAACAAAAAAGATATCATTTATAAAAAGGCAGAGTTCAACTTGTATTAAATATGAAATGCAATTTTCTCCTGGTTTTGATTTATTACTGGTGGTCCATTGTTCAAAGAAGCATGTTATATTTCAATAGAGAAATATTGTTTATTCATTAATATTTTAAAATGGGCTTATTGCTGTGCATGGCTCTCACCGAATGAAACTTATGATTTAAAACATGAATTAATAAACACATTTGAAAGTGTTAGACGAGATCACAACCTCTCATTTTTCATTTTCCTGAGAGCATATTAAATTTTTATAATTCTGCATCTACAGTTTTTTCTTTTAAATAAAGATGCAGATTTCGAATTACTCTGCTAATTTCAGGTAACCAGGAGCGAAAAGCAATATCGTGGGGACTGGTGTCAGAATCACAGAATCCCCAAGAAGACGCTCAGGTTTATTTTTGTAATATTCATAAATCAAAATAAATGAGCTCTGTGCAGGCGGTGAGGAGGCCGGCTGGAGCAGACCGGAGCGTTGGGACTGTCTGTGTGTGCAGGTGGGTGGAACATGTGAACATTCACGTGCAAACATGCATGTGCTTCTGGATGTGTGTCCACAAAAACACACACACTTCGCCCTAGATGCAGGAGAGTGATTGTACTGCATCTCAGTTGTTCCGTTCCATGTTCCAGCGTTGTTTACTGAGCACCTACTAGGTGGCAGAAAACATGGTGGTCTGAGGGTGAACTGCTTACAGGTGACCTCCTTGACCTTCTCTTTCCAAAAGCAGCTTGGTGGAGCAATCTTTCTTTCAGGGTTGGGGCCACCGAGTTCCCCACAGTCCTCCCCACCCCAATGCCTCCTATCTGGCGAGCTCTTGGGGTGTGTTTGTTGATGGGTTGATGGACTAGAAGTCCTATGTGGGCTAGAGGTAGGGAAGCGCTCCTGCAAAATGGGCTGCATTACTCCAGAAGAAAGAAGGGCACATGGGTGGGGGCCATGCGGAAACAGAGGCCCAGGTAAGGCAGGAGGGAGGGGTCCATCCTGAGAACAGAGAGCCGCACCATCAGTGGAGCCCTCAGCCCACTGACAGCTCTGCCTGGCCCAGCCCTGCTGACCCCAACTCCCTACAGCTCCCCCCACCCAGCACCCCAGCAGACCTGTACAACTACTACCCATTTATAGATGAGGAAGAAGTTTGAGTCTGCACCTGTGGTCCGCTCTCTCTAAGAGCCTGGAGAGAGGAAGATGATTTGCCAAATAGACCTGCGGGCTTGAGGTACCTGGAGAGGCGAGGACTTGGGCAGGCTTGGAGAAGCCTCTAGTAAAAGGAAGGACCGCCCTCATCATGGAGCATCAACCCCTCCCCACCACCAGGACTGGCCTAGAAAGGGAACTTGGGAATAAACTCACCTGGCCTGGCCTGGGGGACATGGCAGCATGGAAGGTTGACAGGACCCTAGGGAATAGTGCTGTTCTATGTGTTCTGGACACACCTATGAGGGTTTCTCTAGAGTAGAATCATAGCCATTGAGGACTTGCTACCCTGGCACATCACAAAGGCCCGTTGAGTTGTTTTCCATGTGGTTGTACTGATGTACAACTCCACAGTTAGTATTTTCAACTTTCTTCAGTCTGGTGGTTAGATAATGATATATCAATGTGATTTTAATTTGAATCTCCATTACAGCAAGGTTGAGCATCTTTTCAGAGTCCTTATCGATTATCTGCATTTTCTCTTCTGTGAAGTGACTGTTGGAGCACTTACTTGTTTTTCTTGTAATGATTGTCTCTCTCTCATTGATGTGGAAGGTAGTTTTAATGAACAGTAGCTCAGCATTTAATTTTAAAGTAAGCATTTTAATCTCTTTACAATTACTGCTTTTCATTCTGTATGGTGTGAGGTGGGGATCTGACCATCCCTCACCATCTGTTGAAGAGTTATCTTGTCACCATTGACCTGTGTGTCTTTATCCTGCATCGAGTGTCCATCTGCTGTGCCATTCTGTTTCTGGACCTTTGCATCCATAGTTCTATCTCTGTGTCAATGTTACACAGACTTAGGTATCGCAGCAGTCTTGCAATCTACTGGAGAAGGTTCTCTCACCTCCTTCTTCTTCAGGAATATTTCAGCCATTCTTGGCCCTGTGCATTTCTGAATAAATTTCAGAATAAGCTTGTAAAGTTTTATTTTTAAAAATCTATTAGGATTTTGATTGGAGTCACTCTTTTTTTTTTTTTTTTTTTTTTTTTGCCTCCATATTACTGTGCTTGTGTTTTTCTGAGAGAGAGAAGCACTGCTCATGGGGATTGGTCATACCAGATCCCATTCCTTCTGTCCTCCAGCTCCTCAGAAACCTAGACATTCAAGCCCATGCCTGGAAAATTCCAAGCTGTCTTGTCTGGGAATTTAAACCATGGTCAGCATGTGGTTCCCACCTCTACAGTGCCGTACCCTACTGATTGCCCCCAAGAGGCCAGGCCTCATTGGGATCACATTCAATACATAAGTCAAGTTAGGAGAATTGACCCCTTTATAATATTGAGTGTTTTCATCTATGAATGAGATAGCTATCTTCATTAATTTAGATCTTCCTCAATGTCTTTTAACAAGGTTTTATAATTTTCTCCTCAGGCTCCTTGCTGCTTCTGACCAGCACCACCCCCTGCTCCCCACCATATTAAAACTCTGTGTTTCTCTTTGTCTCAACTTTCTACATAAGGACATGTCCAGAGGTTTGGTGTTTCTCAGCATAAAGTCCCATCCAAGCACCAGCCTCTAGAAGCAAAGTCTTCTTCTGGACTGCAAAGTCAGACAGCCCTCCCTTTCTTCTTCCTCCTTCCTTCTCTTCTTCCTGGCTTCTTTCTTTCTTTCTTTCTTTTTTAATTACTAAACTATTTTTAGAGCACAGTTGAACAGAAAGTAACTCTGTTAAGAAGTTAAGTTCTGTTAAGTTCTCTGTAAGAGAACTCTGTATACCCCCATCTCCCTACATGCATGGTTTCTCCCACTGTCAACATCTCACACCACATGATACGTTTGTTACAATGAGTGAACCTACATCATTATCACCCCAAATATATAGTTTACATTAGGTTTCACTCTTGATGTACATTCTGTGGGTATTGACAGGTGTACGATGACATGTATCCGCCATTCCAGTATCATCCAGAGCAGTGTCACTGCCCTGAGAATCCTCTGTGCTCCATCTGCTCATCTCTCCCTCCCAGTCCCTGGCAAACACTGGTCTTTCATTCAATAGCTGCCCTTTCAAGAATCTCAGATGGTAGAAATCATGCAGTATGTAGGCCTTTCAGGTCGGCTTCTCTTAGCAGTATGTCTTTTCATGGTCTGATAGATTTTTTTCTTTTTTTAAGTGCTGAATAATATTCTTTTGTCTGGAGACACACCATTTATCTGTTCACCTATTGAAGGACATCTTGGTGGACACTTGTGAATAAAGCTGCTATAAACATCTATGTAAATATTTTTGTGTGTTGACATTGTTTCAGTTTATTTGGGTAAATACCGAAGAGTGAGATTGCTGGATCCTGGGTAAGAGTGTTCTAGCTTTGTAAGAAGTGATCAAGCTGTCTCCCACGGAGTCTGTATCATTTCACGTCCCCACCAGCAATGATGAGAGTTTCTGTTGTTCTTTATTCTTGCCAGCATTTGGTGTTGTCAGTGTTTTGGATTTTGGCCCTTCTAATAGGTGTGTAGTGGGATTTATTTCGTTGTTGTTTTTAATCTACAATTCTCTAATAACATATGATGTTAACATCTTTTCATATGCTTATTTTCTATCTGTATATCTTCTCTGGTGAGAGTCTGTTTAGGTCTTTTGCCCATTTTTAAACTGAATTGTTCATTTTCTTCATATTTTAGACACCATTCTTTTACCAAATGGGTCTTTTGCATTTATTTTTCTCCCAGTCCGTGGCTTGTCTTCTCATTTTCTTGATGTTGGTGTTTGCAGAAGTTTTTAATTTAAAAAAAAAAAAAAAAAAAAAAGCTTATTGATTCTTTCTTTCAGGGATTGAATCTTTGGTGTTATATCTAAAAATTCATCAATATACTGAAGATCATTAAGTTTTCTCCTGTGTTATCTTCTAGGAGTTTTTAAATTTTGCATTTTACACTTAGGTGTATGATCTATTTTGAGTGAATTTTTATGAAGGGCATAAGGTCTGTGTCTAGATTCATTTTCAGGTATGTGGATGCCCAGCTTTTCAGCACTGTTTGTTGTAAACACCAACTTTATTCCATAGTGCTGCCTTTGCTCTGTTGCCAAAGATCAGTTGACTATATTTATGTGGGTGATTAATTCTCTATTCTGTTCTCTTGATCTATTTGTCTCTTCTTGTACCAAGATCATAACTTTATAGTAAACCTTGCAGTTGGGTATTGTCAGTTCTCCAACTTTATTCTTCTTTAATACTGAGTTGGCCATTCTGACTAATATTGGATTTTGCCTTGTCATATAAATTGTAGAATGAGTTGATCTAAATCCACTAAGTAACTTGTTGGAATTTCTATTGGGATTGCATCGAATCTATAGGTCAAATTGAGAATAATTGATATTTTGAATCTTCCTATTCATGAACATGGATAGCTCCCCATTAATTTAGTTTTCCTTTGGTACTTTTCATCAGAGTTTTATAGCTTTCCCCATATGGATCTTATTGGGGGGCATTAATGTAAATGTATGTTTTTTTTTTAATTGCCAGAGTGTGTGTGTGCTCACCAGAGAGAGACAGAGAGAGAGAGAGAGAGAGAGAGAGAGAGAGAGAAAGGGAGAAAGCATCCCCGCAATGGAGCATGGCCATATTGCAATCCCTTCTCCTCTATTTCTCCATCTTTTAGGGATTTGGGACACACACACACACACACACACACACACACACACACCATATTTTTTCAAACTGCTGGGGCCTAGATTTGACCATGGTCAGTTATGTGGGATCTGGCTAACTTAACTACTTGGCTGTGGGGCTGACCTGCTAATGTGTTTTTAACTTCAAATTCTACTTGTTCATTGCTGGTGTATAGGAAAGTGATTAACTTGTAAAATATTGACCTTACATCTTGAAATCTTGCTAAAATTGTTTATTTTTATTTATTTATTTGTTTCTTTGTCTGTTTTTAAATTTGCTATGGGTGTGTGTGTGTTCACCAGAGAGAGACAGAGAAAGAGAGAAAGAGAGAAAGTGAGAGGAATAAACGGAGGAATAGCCAGGCCACAATCCCTTCTCCATTCTCTTCTCATGATTTTGGGCATACAAGTACACCCACCCTGTGTAGTTTTCAAGCTACCAGCTTTGGGACTCAAGCTGTGAAGTCAGACATGTGGGATCCAGCCACCTTAAACACACTATCAACTGGCCCATATTTGTTTGTTTGTTTTTTGTTTTGTCAGTTCTTTTAGGTTTTCCACATAGATGATCATGTCATCTGCAAACAGTTTTATTTCTTCTTTCCTAATTTTTATACATTTTTAAGGATTATTTATTTAATTGTATCTATTATTATTTTTAAATCTGCTATAGGACATATGCACTCAGAGAGAAACAGAGAAAGAGAGAGAGGAAAAGTGAGAAAGCGAGCTGCCAGTTCTGGGACTCAAACCATGGTTGGCCATGTGGGAATCCAGTGCCCTAACCACTACACCACCCACTGCCCCCAATCTAATTTGTATACTTTCTATTTCCTTTTCTTGCCTTATTGCACACTGGACTTCCATTATGACATTGAAAACCAGTAGTTAGAGAAGATATCTTTCTCTCCAGTTTCTCTCCACTGAGTTTGGTTCTAGCTAAAGAGTCTTTTAAAATATTTTTTATGAAGTTGAGAAAGTTCATCCTCTATTTCTAGTATACTGAAAGTTTACTAAAAGTTTTTTTTTTTCAATCGTGAATAGGTGTTGAGTTTTGTCGAATGCTTTTTTTTGATCTGTTGGTATTATCATGTTACTTTTCTCCTTTACCTTGTTGATATGATGAGTTACATTTACTAATTGGTTTTTTAATGCTGAACCAACCTTACTTACCTGGGATAAAGCCCACTTAGTGGTGATGTATAATTCTTTTTATACATTGTTAAATTCAATTTGCTAATATTTTGTTGAGTATTTTTGCATTTATGTTAATGAGAGATATTAGTCAGTAGTTTTCTTCTCTTTTGATATCTTTGTGGTTTTGTTGTTAGGGTGGTGCTGGCCTCCCTCTGCTTCTATCTTCTGAAAGAGTTTGTAGAGAACAGACATAATTTCTTTCTTAAATTTTTGATAAATATTTACCAATGAACCCATCTGGGACTGATACTTTCTGTTATGGAAGGTTATTAATTATTAATTTAATTTCTTTAATAAATTGTCTATTTCTTCTTGTGTGAGTTTTGACAGGTTATGATTTTCAAGGAATTGGTTCAATATATTATCAAATTGTGGCTATAGAGTTATTCATAAATTTTTTATTATCTTTTAATAGCCACAGAATCTGTAGTGAGGTCTCCTATTTCATTTCTGATATTAGTAATTTGTGTTTGTGTGTGTGTTTGTGTGTTTGTGTTTGTATGTATTCACTTTTAGCCTGCATAGAAGCTTGTTAAGTCTGTTGACCTTTTTCAAAGAATGAGCTTTTGGTTTTATTTCTTTATGTCTATTGACTTCCTGATTTCAATTTCATTTGTTTCTGCTCCAAATTTTAATTTTCATTTTCCTCTGCTTACTTTGAATTTAATTTGCACTTCTTTTTTTAATTGTTCTAAGGTGGAAGTTTAGATTATTGATTTTAGATTTTCTTCTTTTCCAATATGTGCATTCAATGCTATAAATTTTCCTCTAAGTACTGCTTTCACTGAATTCCACAATTTTGATAAATTGTATTTATTTTATAAGAGAGAGATTTTTGCTGTAGATCTTTGTGCTAACCAGAGAGACAGAGCTGGACAGAGTGACAAAAAGCAAGAAATCACCCCTGGGGAATGGCCATGCTGCAACCCCTTCTCCATTCTTCTCTTCGGATTTTGGGTATGCATGCACATGTACCTAGCGTGATTTTTTAAGCTGCAGGGTCTGGAACCATGGTTGACTCTGTGGGAGTCCAACAACTTATCCATTACTCCATCTGCTGATCCCGATAAATTGTATTTTTATTTTCATTTGGCTAGAAATATATATATTTTTCTTTTTTTTTGAGAGGTTTTCGCTATAGGACGCGTGCGCGCGCCAGACAGACAGAGAGAGACATAGAGACAGAAAGCGAGAAATCACCCCCCAGGGGGGATGGCCACGCCGCAATCCCTTCTCCTCCATTCTCCTCTCGGGATCCTGGGCATGTGCGCACACGCGCCCGGCGTGAGTTTTAAGCCACCGGGTCCGGGACACGAACCACGGTCGACTACATGAGAGTCCAGCGACATAGCCATTACACTAACTGCTGGTTCCCAGAAATACATTTTTTTAAAAAATCTCTTGAGCTTTATTCTTTGGCGCATGTGTTAATTAGAACTGTGCTGTTTGTAGCTGTTTTTGGATTTTTATCAGATATCTTTCTGTTGTTAGTGTCTAGTTAAATTCCATTGTGATCTGAGAGCAGACATTATATGGTTTCTATTCTTTTAAGTTTGTCAAGGTGTGTTTTATGGCCTATAAGTTGGTCTGTCTTGTTAAGGTTCCATATGAACTTGAGAAGAATGTATAATCTGTTGTTGTTGAATGAAGTAGTCTATACATGCCAATTATATTCAGTTGATCGATAGTGCGATGTAGTTCATTGGTGTCCTTGCTGATTTTCTGTCAGATAGATCGGTTCATTTCTGATACAGGAGTGATAAAATCTCCAACCAGGATAATAGATTCATCTATCTCTCCTTGCATTTCTATGAGTTTGTGCCTTGTGTATTTTGATATTTTGTTGATAGGTGAATACATGTTAAGAATCATTATGTCTTCTTGGAGAATTCCCTTTATCATTTTGTAATGCACCTTTTTATCCCTGATCCCTTTCTTTGCTTTGAAGTCTGCTCTGTCTGAAACTAATATGGCTACTCCTACTTTTTAAGAATGAGTGTTAGTATATTTTTTTAAAAAAATGAGTGTTAGTATGGTATACTTTTTTCCATTTCTTTACTTTTTAAAAAAATATTTATTTAACTTTATTTATTATTATTCGATTTGTCCAGAGAGAGAGGGAGAGTGACAAAGCAAGCCACCAGGCCTGGGAGTTGAACCACGGTCAGCTACGTGGGAATCCAGTGCTTTAACCATCTCACCACCTCCATTTCTTTACTTTTAATCATTATGGGTCTTGGGGCCAGCAGATGGCATAGTGGTTAAGGTACTGGATTTCCACATGGCTGACTGCGGTTTGAGTTCTGAACCCGGTGACTTGAAACTCACTCCAGGCGTGTGTGCATGCATGCCCAAAATCCTGACAGGAGAATGGAGGAGAAGGGACTGCAGTGTGGCCATTCCTCTTGGGGATGATTGCTCACTTTCTCTCTCTCCTCTCTCTGTCTCTCTGGCAAATGAACACACTCTATAGCAAACAAATAAACAAACAAAAAACCAAACTCTCAGGAAAAAAAACAACAACAACTTTATGTACCTTTGTATTAGGTTGTCAGGAAAGTCATGACATGACTTTCCTGACAACCCAATATTTAACGTGGGTTTCTTGAAGATGGCATATAGTTGAGTCCTGTTTTTTATCCACTCTGACAATCTCTGTATTTTAATGAGTGTATTTAGTTCACTGACATCTAAAATGATTATCGATATAGTTGGGCTAATATCTACAATTGTTTTTTACTGTTTTCTATTTTTTACGGTCCTTGTTTTTGTTTCTATTTTTTCTCCTACGCTTTTTCTGCCTTTCATGGTTTCAGCTGAGCATTTTATATGATGTGACACCATTTTCTCTCCTTAGCATATCAATTTTATTTTCTTTTTACTTTTTTTTTAGTGGTTTCTATAGAGTTTGCAATATACATTTACAACTAATCCAAGTGCACTTTCAAATAATATTATACTGATTTAGGAGTAGTGCAAGTACCTCACAATCACAGAATAATCCTTTTTCCTAATTCTTGTCTCTTATATTATTGCATTTCAAGTCTATATTCAAATATATATATATACACATACAATTATTACATATACATATAATCATAGAAACACATTATATATATATATATATATATATATATATATATATATATATATACAGCTGAATTCATTGTTATTATTTTAAGCAAACTGTTAGAGAAATTAGAAGTATGAAAAATAAAAGTCTTTACTTTCACTTTTCATTTTCTCTCCTCTTTATTTCTTTATGTAGATTTGAATTTCTGATCTGTATTTCTTTGTCTTAGAAAAACATTTTTATTTTTTATTTTTGGAGAGGTTTTTGCTATAGGGTGCATGTAAGCCAGTAAGAGAGAAACAGAGAGAGACAGAAAGCAAGAAATCACCCCCCAGGGGAGATGGCCACACCAAAAATCCCATCTCCTCTGTTCTCCTCTCTGGATCCTGGGCATGCTAGCACATGTGCACGGCGTGAGTTTAAGCCACCGGGTCTGGGACTTGAACTGCGGTCGACCATATGGGAGTCCAGTAACATAGCCATTACGCCAACTGCTAGTCCCCAAAGAACATTTTTTAACCTTTCTTGGAAGGCAGGTCTACTACTGGCAACAAATTCTCTTACTTTTATTTTTCTGAGAAAGTTTTGGGTTCTTCTTCACTTTTGAAGGATAATTTCTTAGGGTACAGAATTATAAGTTAGTAGGAATTCTTTTGCATGCAACATTTTAAATATTTCACTTCACTCTTTTTAGTAATAGAGAGTATGTGCATGAGAGAAAGAAAGAACACCTCGACTGGGTCTTATTATACTGGGATCCCCTGTCCTTAGCCCTCTAGCACCTCAGGATTTGGGACACCCACACCCACGCTCAGCTTGTTTTCATGCTGCCTAAGAGATCCGAACCCGTGGTCAACCATGTGGCATCCAGAACTGCAGTCCAGTACTCTGTGGACTCTGCCACCTGTGCTGGGCCACTTTCCTCTCTTTTTGCTTGGATGGTTCCTGAGGAGATATCAGGTGTTAACTTTTTCTTTTTTTCTTTTTTTTGACAGGTTTTTGCTATAGGGCATGTGCACTCGCCAGAAAGACAGAGAGAGACAGAGAGACAGAAAGCGAGAAATCACCCCCCTGGGGGGATGGCCACACCGCAATCCCTTCTCCTCCATTCTCCTCTCGGGCATGCACGCACATGCACCCGGCATGAGTTTAAGCCACTGGGTCTGGGACTTGAACTGTGGTCTACTACATGGGAGTCCGGCGACATAGCTATTACATCAACTGCTGGTCCCAGGTGTTAACTTTTTTCTTTGTTCATCTGTAGGGAAGACACTTTTTCCTCTGACTTTTTTGAAGACTTTTTTTTTTCTTTATCTTTGGTTTTATGAAGTTTGGATATGATATATAGGTGCAGTTTCTTGGGGCATTTGTCCTGCTTGGTGTTCTCTGGGCTTCTTATATCTGTGCTTTGGTATCCAACCTTGCTTTTTGGAAGTTCACAGTTATTATTGCTTCGGATACTCAAGGGTTGCCTCCTGCTTCCTTGGAGTCCCCAGTAGGGGTGACATTCTGGTTGCAGGTTGCCTTGGAGCTCTGGCCTGCTGTTGTGTGGCCTGGTGCTATCCTCAAGTCTGCACCTTTGTCCTCAGATCATCTTGTCGTACCAGGTTCTGGGCATGTCTCCCTCCAAGCAGCCTCACCCCTGACTACAGAGCCCACTGCAGGGGCCCTCACTGCCACACTCAAGGTTGGACCTCAGGGTCTCATCACCACAGATGTCAAGGGCAGACACCCAGGAAGCAGCTCCTGCCTCCACGGAATGCCTCTTCCCTCAAGGTTCCAGCCAAGCTTGAGCTGAGCCCACCTCTCTCCCTCTATCCTTGGGCAATCTTATTGCTTGTTTGGTCTGATGCTCCAACAAAGACCTGGGAGGAGGCAAGGGTTAAGTCAGCTCTGGAAATGCCAAGAAGATATTAAATCACTCTGCGATGTAAGAACAGGCTCCTGAAGTCACAACCTAAAATTCTGATTGGCCAGAAGAGGGAACTATTTACCTTTTGTGACCAAATTTTCAAACAGGTTGCCTTATTACTGTTACCATCATCACCACTGTTGACATCACCATCATCATTATCACCATAACTGTCATTGCTACCACCATTGTCATCACCATCATTATATCACCACCATCACCACCACCACCACCATCAGCATCATCATCATTACCATTATAACTGCAACCACTACCACTAGTACTGTCATCATAACCATGTTTATCACCACGACCACCACCATCACCATCACCACCACCAACACCATCATAACCACCAGTATCACCATCACCACCACCAACACCATCATTACCCCATCATCACCCCCACCACCATCACCACCACCACCATCACCACCACCATCACCACCCCCACCATCACCCCCACCACCATTATCACCACCACCATCACCACCACCACCATCACCCCCACCACCATCATTACCACCACCATCACCACCACCACCATCACCACCACGACCACCATCACCACCACCACCATCATCACCACCACCATCACCACCATCACCATCACCCCCACCACCATCACTCCCATCACCATCACCCCCACCACCATCACTCCCATCACCATCACCTCCACCACCATCACCCCCACCACCATCACCACCACCATCATCATCACCACCACCATCACCACCACCATCATCATCACCACCACCATCACCACCACCATCACCACCACCACCATCACCACCACGACCACCATCACCACCACCACCATCATCACCACCACCATCACCACCACCACCATCACCACCACCACCATCACCACCACCACCATCACCCCCACCACCATCACCACCACCACCATCACCACCACCATCATCACCACCACCATCACCACCACCATCATCACCACCACCATCACCACCACCATCATCACTACCACCATCATCTTCATTACTGTTATAACTGCAACCACCATCATCCTCCTGCCTCTACCCTTAGCAGCAGCACTAGCGTCAGCATCATCACCTCATCTCTGTCTCTACCACCATCCTCAAGGTCATCACCAGCGACATTTTTCCAGACCTCTGGCTCATGATCTGTCTCTCCATTGTGACTTCCCATCACAGTGTAATACTTCAATGCCCACGTGACCTTCTATTCAATCCCAATCCTTAACAGTCTCAACTCCAGCACTGTCCACTGCACTCTCCTTTCCCTAACTTTGCCACCCCTGAAACTTCCATTCCCCCCTCCCTTGGTCCCTGCCCCACATCCCCATCTCTTGGTACACACATTGACACATATTATCTGCTCAAGGCTGTCTAGGCTTTTCCACATTTTGTGGGGCTTATTACAGTGGCACCCCACTTGCAGGTGACTAGATCTGGTTATTTTTTTCTGCTGCAGTGCCCCTGCTCCATCTTCCATCTGCTGCACCTGCCTTGCAGATCCCTGATCCTGTCCACATTCTTCACATCTAACTCTGGGAAACCCTCAGGAAGCTGCACTTGCCTCTGGGGTGAGGCCAGAGGTCTGACCCTTGAGCACACTGCCTGCAGCCAGAGCTCT
Organism: Tupaia tana; assembly: GCA_026018925.1. NCBI lineage: Eukaryota > Metazoa > Chordata > Mammalia > Scandentia > Tupaiidae > Tupaia > Tupaia tana. The sequence continues at coordinate 98,634,020 of JAKSZU010000013.1, forward strand.
CTGCTGGCTCCCCTGCTCCCCAGCTGTGACTTCAGGCTAGACATGAACCTCAGTTTCCTCTTCTGTGAAATGAGAAGCATGACGTCAGCCTTACAGGACACAGAAAGGATTGCACAAGGTGGTGGGTAGGTGGAAGCCTGGCATTCAGGTGCAGGCCGGCTGGGCAGTGCATTCATGTCCATGAGCATTGCTGGGCACCACGAGAGCCCGCCCTGGCTGGCTTTTCTCTCTGCTGCCTTCCCATCCCTTCTTCACAGGCCTCTGGTTGGCCCTCCCTGCCCCCTTGTCTGCATCCCCCTGTCTGTCTAGGGTGTCCATCTGTCTTTTGACTCTCCAGCCTTGGCCTCCCCATCTTGCTGCTGCCCCTGAACCCTCACCAGGCAGCAGAAGAAAAGCCAGGGTGCTACATGACCTGTGTCCCTGCATTTATTGGAAATTTGTATTCCAGTCCTGAACCTCACAGAAATATGACGCGCATCTTCCCTCTGAATCGTGATCGAGAATAAAAGGAATGCGGCCGGTACACAGGTTTCTGTCCTCTGGAGCCTGTGGCCGGCAGGTGGTCGGGGGCTCAGCTTCTCAGACACAGGTAGGAGTGGGCCGGCTGGGTGCAAACAGGCCCTGGGAGGAAGGGGCCCTAATATTGGGGAAACTGGGGCCCAAGGAGGCCAGGGATGTTGAGTATTTGAACCCAGTGTGGGACAAACTTGTAAACACAGGCTCGCCCACGTGCTAGCCTGGACATATCGATAACCAGGCGCCAACAGCAGCTCCGTGTCCCTGGGCACGTGCAGGGAGCTGTCCCACGTGAGCACTGTGTTCTGTGGGAACGCAGGGGTCAGGAGTTCTATTTTGCCGTTTTCTGGGTCAGGAAAAGGCTGAGAGGCTCTGTGGCTCATCCTTCCTGCCACCCATGCCTGGTCTCAGGGCCGAGAGAGCAAAGCAAGTCTCCCTGTCAGGGAGCATGTGACACTCACTCCTCGGAGACCCTGTCCCCTGCAGCCTGCTCCTGCAGGTGGAGGGTGGCTCCAGAGCCAGGCCGGCTCCATCCAGCAAAGCTGAAGGGCGGAGGTTCCCTGGGAGTTGGTCCTGAGAGGGCGTTTTGGTTTGGTCTTGTCCTTCAGGAGTCTCCCCGCATGGCCCACACAGACCTTTCCAGGCCTCGGACAGGAGGATCACCTTTCTCCCAAGGGCTGTGGGAGCCATAGGGGGTGGAAGCAAGAGCGTGGCATGAGCGGCGGACTCAGAGAGTCATGGGTTGAACGGACAGAGTATGTGAGACTGACTGGGTGAGCTCCTGGGTCCCGCAGAGAAATGGCGGCATCTGAACTGGGCGGTGGCGGAAGGCAGTGGGGAGGGGCTCGGCTCTCAGTCTTGGCTGTGTGCTAGAACCTTCTGGCAACCCCAGCCCGATGGGTCTAAAAGCTCCCTGGTGATTCTGATGGTAGAGGCCTAAGTAGGGGGGCTGACAAGCTGTTCAGTGCGGGGGGCACCCCGGATGAGACCTGTGGCCCACGGGTCAGCTGTGCTGTCCTCTGCCTCCAGTCCAGGAGGGGTCATCTGGGCCCGGCCGGCAGATGGAGGCTTTGACAGGATGGAGGTGAGTCTTACTGACAGGCAGGTGTGGGGTGGGATCCCTGGAGGGGACAGCAGTGGCTCTTAGCAGGGTGGCCTGTTCGGCTGCCACTTGGGAAAGGCGGGGCTGCTCTAGGCTTTTCAGTGGAGTTGGGGAGCCTCAGCCAAATTGGGGCCTGAACCAGACCCACAGGTGAGGAGCTGCCTGCTTGCCCTCCATGGCGCCCCTCCACAATGCCCCTCCACGACACCCATCCACAATGTCCCCTTTGCCCAAATGACCCAGACCCCTGTGTATGGGGGGAGGGGCACCCCTCTTGCAAAGTGGGCCGACACCTCTGTCAGAGCAGGCCTGCAGCTGATCCTGCCGCGGCCTCACGTGCTGCCGACAGACAGGACTTGCTGGAAGGCAGTGACAAGAGCGCGGTATGTTGGGGACAAGGACTCTCTGCCCATGGCTTGAACTCGGGCTGGAGGAGACGCCGGGCCTTCAGCGGCAGTTTTCGCCCAGAGCCCACAGACTTTCTCGACTTCAGATTTACAAATTGAAAATCATTAATAATTCTAACCAGGCGGTGATAAATCTGAGATCTCTCTCGATGAACCCAGACAGCATTTCATAAATCAAAAAGATTACTTAGGAATTTTTTAAAATCTGACGTCAAAATGTCATGGTTACTAATGGTTTCGGTAGATCTCGTGTGGTGATATATCATTTATCTACGCTACATCTCAGCTGTGACATGGGGGGCAGAAATGGGATGTCTTTTAATATCGTGAATACATTTCAGCCCATAATAAAGGTATTAACAACTTCTTGGTGCGATTTCTTCCCTAGCCAGGGGTCTGATTTAATGCCATTGTGATGGTGGTCCCGCCCCTCGCTCCCCAAACTTCCTGAGGCCCAGTGAGGTTCTGGAAAAGTCTCAAGAGGTGGGGAGGGGGCCGCAGCCCTCAGCCCACTGGGGGATGGGCTGGGTGGCTCAAAGCCACTCCTGCCAACAGGGGTGAGACCATAAAGCACTCCCCAGCTCTCCCATTAAGGTTTAGGAATCATCTCGTAAGCAGCAGTAACTCGGACTCTCGTTAACTGAGCACTTACTATATACAGGGCGATATACGTAGTGCCCCACGAGCATTCACTCACAGACTCCTTCCTGCCACCTTGGTTTGAGCACCAGTTCTCTCCTGGCCCAGACCCAGACCTCGCGTGCTTGATCCCTCCTGCCGCCTCTGTCCTAGTCCCCTGCTAGTGCGCTCAGACACCTGCTCCTTGAATACCTGCAGGGGCTGCTGCTGCCTCTGGGCCCGTAGGCTGGCTTCTACTGCATTTGGAACAGTCTTCCCCAGGTTCTGTGTTTGCCCTGACCTCAAACACCCTCTGACCCCATGCCCCTGCCTCGCTCTGCCTACATCTGCTTCAAGTGTGCTGGAATCTTACCTCCCAGATGAAGCCCACCTTGGCACTTTGGTTAATCTTGTCTCCTACTCCCCCTGCCTCTTATCCTTTGGTCCCCAAGTCACTTCTCTAACAGTCTGGAGTTTATGCATCTCTGGTGTTTGATTATGTTCCGCCTCAGTGAGGCTGGGACCGGCCACTGTTTTCTTCATTGAAGTGTCGTAAAGCCCCTCAAACTGGCCCGGGGTGGGTGTGTGGTATCTGAACAGTCGAGGAGTTGAAAGCCTGTTTATAGAGAGGAAACAGAGGCTCCGAGAGGGACAGTCACCAGCCCAAGGCCACACAGCTGGCGAGAACGGAGCAGGGTCCTCTTCAGGTTCACATGCCCTGCAGAGTTGACCTCACATCCTCACGGCACCGTGGACATCCAGGGCAGAGGGAGGTGCGGGGCAGCCGGCCTGGGCCTGCGCAGTCAGCCGAGAGCAGCCCAGCTCTGGCCCTGGAGCACTGACCACACGCCAGCCTCGGGCCAGCCCTCCCAGCCCAGGTCAGACCAGAGGTCAGACGTGACCCTACCTGCCTGAGGTTGCACAGCTGTGGTTCGGGGCCAGCACTGACAGAAGGGTCCTGGTGGCCTGCCTGAGCTTCCTAGGGTGGCCCAATGCAGTGTGCGTGGCACCCCTGGGTCCCCAAACCCAGTTTCTGACCGGGCTCTGCCGCCTTTGGCTGTGTGACCTTGGGTGGGGGCTGGACCTCTCCCATTCTCTGCGTGCGCACCTGTGAGGTGGAGGTGGAGGTGAGGGCCTTTCCTGCGCACTGGACTGTGGCGAGGCCTCAGATGACGCAGTTGAGTACTTAGGCCGCCAAGTGCCCGAAACACAGCCCTTGTGGCTGTTCTTACTAAACCCTGTGCTGTGCAGCAGACACTAAGCCTGGCCCCGAGAGGGACAATGGCTTGCCTAAGGGTGCACAGCACCTCTTGGGAAGCATCTTTGGAGACCTAGTGAGCCGGTCTCTCTCAGACTCCCCACTGAGACCTCGCATGCGGGCCTGGACTGTCCTGTCCACGTGGCCTTCCAGCGACTGGTCCTCACCCCCAGTAGGGACAGCTTCATGTTAGGTGATGTTTGGAAGTGTCACAGGAGCCGGGGGCCCCAGGAATGGGGTCTAAGTGGGGGGTCCAAAGGCCACATACCAATGACAGGTCCCGGCATACCCTCCCACCTCACACATCCCTATGCAGCGCTGCTGCCCCTGACCTCAAACGCCCTCTGATCCCACACTCCCACCAGGACAGCCCTGCTTCCCTCCTCCCAGGTGCCTGTGGGCTCTCTCTGAAGGGCGAATCCTCACTGCCCTGCCCAGCAGCCCTCCATGGCTCCCCAGTGCCTGCAGGACAAAGGCCGGGCTCCCAAGCCACTGCCCACCACCTGACCCGGGTACACATGGCGGTCTAGGATTCAGACCAGACAAACCCCATCCTGGGAGAGATCCGTCCAGCCCCACCGGCCTCTGCGGCCGCTCTCTCCATTCACCCTGGCCCTTCCCGCTCCAGCCTCACCATGCACCGGGAACTGGGGCTTGGAGCTGCCATCGGCAGGGCAGGCAGGACACACGCTCCTGGCAGGGTCGGCTAGGTTGGGGTACGGCAGTGACAAAGCTGACCTTGGAGGAGGGAGGTACCTGCCAGAGCCCCAGGCCCCTCTGCTGCCAACCCTTCCTGTCCCCCTGGGTCCCTCCACCTTGACTTAGTTTAGGTCTGCCCCTGGCCCCAACCCAGCGTGGGGGTGCCTTGAAGACAGCAGCTCGGGTGACAAGGTCTCACCACCAGGTCCTGGGGCTCCTCCCAGACACGTGCCGGGTGCTCGGCCCTCGGCGGGCTGGCCAGACCTTCGCCCCGACGTCGTCCAGGCCACCAGGAAACCCAAACACACTACCGGCTTCTTCTTACCTCCCCTCTGCTCCCACCCTGGGTCGAGACAAGGGGCTCCTGGCCTGGGTGGTGGCAAATCCCCAAAACGCACTCCCACATCTGCTCACACCCCCGTGCCCATCTCACTCAGCAGCCTGAGGCTCCCTCCAAGCCCTTGGCCAGCACCTCCCCTGGCCCACGCCCTCTGGCCTGCATGTCCCCAGGCCTCCTTCTCTGCAACTGCTCTGGCCACACCAGCTGCCAGGGCCTCTGCACTGCCATCCACCCCTGCCTGGACTCCTTTCCTGAGAGGTCAGAGGGCTTACTCTTCCCCTCCTGGAGCCCTCCCATACTCAGTGCCCAGGCCAACAGCGACCTCATACCCTTTCTGTCGCTGCCTGGTCCTCTCCACGTTTCTCCCCTTTAACACCTGGAGTGTAGTGTCAGCTTCGATTCCTGCTCTGACCCCGGCACCTGACATCCGGTACCCAGTATCCAGCAAAGCCCTTCAGCACCATAAGCATTTGTTTAATAAATACAGCTGGGGACCAGTGGTTGGCATAATGGTTATGTTGGTGGACAGCCACATCGTTGACTATGGTTCGAGTCCCAGACCTAGTGGCTTAAAACTCAGGCTGGGAATGTGTGTGTGCATGTCCAAAATCTCAAAAAGAGAATGGAGGAGAAGGGATTGTGGCATGGCCATCCCCCCTGGGGGGTAACTTCTCACTTTGTGTCTCTCTGTCTCACCGATGAGTGCACTTATTCTATAGCAAAAACCAAAACCAAAACCAAAACAAACAAACAAAAACTCTCTAAAAAAAATAAATAAATAAACAAATGGCAGTCATCAAGTGGATGAATGAATGAATGAATGAATGAAGATTCTGTAGAAGTAGGGTCTTCATAGTTCTTTTAATCTCCATCCACGACCCCAAGTTCAAGGCCCTGGTAATTCAGGGACCCTTGCTGAGGTCCCTGTGAGCCCGTCATCTCCCTGGAGCCCACGAAGATCCTGGATAGGGGGTTAGTCTGTGGGGAGTTTTGCACTCTGGCTCTGCCTCTTTCCAAGCAGTCTCTCCACCCTGCGAGCCTCAGTCACACTGTCTGTGAGATGGGCGCAATGACACCTTCGCTGTTGTTGAGAGATGCTCTGTGAGCGAGGCCCTGGCCTCTTCTCAGGTGTGTTGCAAGAATGTGAGAGGAGGACAAACGAATGGGAGAATGGGCGTCAGGGCTCTAAGAGGGGCCAGCTTGCCGGGTACCTCTGTTCTCTGTCCCTATGTGGCCTCAGGGAGCCTCGCAGGGAAGGGAGCAGGTTCCCCGTCTGCAGGGGGAGCAGGAGCAGCCCTGGCCTTTGCCCTGAGCTGCGGTCCCAAGGCCACAGTGTGGACGTGACTCCAAGGCCACCTGGAGGCTGCAAGCAGAGGGGCTCACACTCGCACTCCCCCACCCAGGCACACCCAGCTCCTCAGCGCTGGCCCCAGATCCAGCAGAGAAGCCTGTCCCACGGGGAGCATTGATTTCACACGATTGCCTCCTGCCTCCTGCCTCCTGGAAGAGCTGCTCGCAAATCAAGTCCCCCCAGGAAGGGAGAGTGGGAATCAATGGTGGGCACAGGGCTCTCCACGGAAAAGGAATTGCTTCTCCTGGAAAATTCTTTAACACCACAGGCTCTGCCAGGGCCCTGGCCCAGGTTGTTTGTCCAGGGCTCCAGGGTGGGTGGCAGGAGGGCAGTGAGGAAGAGACAGCAGGGACAGATTGGCGCCAGGTGGAGGCTGGGCCTCACAGACCTGGGCTCAAGCCCAGCTCCACCCCTTCCTGCCAGCTGCCCCTGTTCTAGCCACGTCACCATCGGGAGCCTCAGTCTCCCCTTTTAGAAAGGGGCTGTCAAGAGGTCTTGCCCTAAAAGGTCACTGTGGAGTTATAAAGAACACGCACACGGCCCCTGGTGGAGGGTGGGCTCGCAGGGCCCAGTCCTCTGGCCTCCTCCACCAGGCAGGACCAGGATGGCGGTTTCCAGGGATGAGCACTTCCTGAGAGCCAGGGGCTCACTTTGGGAAGGTGACCCGCCGCGCTCTGAAGCGCACTAGGTGGCTCTTGGCGCTCCCATTTGACAGATGAGGAGACCGAAGCTCAGGAAGGTGGGGAGACTCGCCAACCCCATGGGGCTCTGAAAGCCAATCAGGGCCCCTCCCTGTGGCCCTAATTGTCCCTGGGCTGCATCTTCCCAGAGGATCTCCGGTTTCCTCTGCCCGGGCTGCTGAGCCCTGCCTGGTGACTCTAACCCTCCCCGAAGTGACATCCATATAAATATTGTTAATGGCTCGAACATAATGTCAAGTCAGGCTTTACTGGACTCCCTCGTCCAGCTTGTGGATTTATGGCGATAGGATTTGAGGTAAATGTTTGTTGGCCCAAGTGGGGCTGGGCCTTCCTCTACCCGACTGCCGGCTCCCTGGGGCTGCCCGAGGGCCCCTGTCCACCTGTCGGAAGCATGCCGGGATAAATCTCGCCGAATGAAATATTTATTAATTTTGCTAACCAGTGTTGATCTCATAAATTACGCCGACTTTTTCATGAAACGGTTATTAACATCCGAGGCGCTGTGTTAATGGTTTATTGACCAAATATGGGATAATTAGGCCTAGGGAGCGCGGCCTCGCTGATCCGCGAGAGGCCGGTTTGGCCGGGTTTGTGCCAATGACCTATTTCATATGCAGCCAGGGTGGTGCAGCTCCGGAAGCCTGGCCTCTGAGAGCGAGAGCGGGGCTCCTGGGAGGTCCTGGCGCGAGCCATGCTGACCCAAGGCCTCTCCTGGTGCGGCCAGGTCTGCTCCCCCGACAGGGAAGGGGAGTTGCACCAAGCACACTCTCGGCCCCTGTGGGCTCTGGGAGCTGCGGTGCCAGGGCTCAGGAGACAGGCCTGGAGGGGCTTGTCCTGCTCACGCCCAGCCTGTCCCATCGTTCCCGCTGGAGCCAGGCAAGGAGCCTGCCTGCCTGGGGCACAGGACGCTTCCCTGCAGAAAGGCCCTGCTGGCCCAGGGGCAGGGGGCTGGTGGCAGAGGGCATGCCCCCCGCTCTGCGTACCTGTGTGAGTGGCTTGCCCTGGCCTTGCCTGAATGGACACGCTAAGAACATGAACGTGGCCAGGGTGTCTGTATTCGTCCGCACACATGTGACAGGCCTCAGTGCAGGCTCAGTGTGTGCATGAGGCCCATGTGTGTGTGCAGGGCGGAGGTCCCTCTCAGGATGGGAGCAGCCTGGCCTCACCTCTCCCCACTGTCTGGGGGACCTCGCTTTCCAGCCAGGCCCTGGAGTCAGGAGACTGCTCAGGGTGGAGCACCCAGGCCATGCGCGCACAGGGCCTTCTGGAGACCGCAGTGAAAGCTGTCCTCTCCTCATGCCGCTGCCCCTTCCCCAGGTCCCCAACTTCCTGGGAGGATTTGATGAGAAGAAGAGGGACAAGTGTCTCAGAACTGAGCCTCTGTAATACAAAATCTTTTTTAAAAAATAATTATTTATTTATTCATTCATTCATTTGTTTTAATTTGACCAGAGAGAGACAGAGAGAGAGAGAGGGAAAGTGAGAAAGCAAGTCACCAGGTCCAGGACTCGAACTGTGGTCGGCCATGTGGGAGTGTCCAGTGCCTTAACCACTACACCACCTGCTGGTCCCCCTCTGTAATACAATTTCACTCGAAAAGTCTGCCTGGTACTTGCACTCCATCGGGGACAGGATGCTCCCTCCTTTTTAGGTAGATCTTCTGTTTTTTAAAATTTAGAACTGGGGTCTGGCTATGTTGAGCTTGTGACCCTTCTGCCCCAGCCTCCCGAGGAGCTGGGACTACAGCCTGGAAGAGCATTCACGGTTAAACCTCAGAAGCACATTGGGGAGTGTGACGATCTGTGGCCATACCCGTGACGCCCCATGAGCCCCTCACAAAGCCATCTGTCTCCCTAGGATGGATCCTGCCAGCCAAGTTTGTGCTCCGTGGCCCCACCCCTACCCTGAGATGATTGGACCAGGGCTGGGCATCTAATCCCACCTGGGCCAATCTGCTTCTCTGCTGGGATTTGGCGCAGGGGCCAAGTCGGGGGCAGTCTCTGCCGACTGGGGCATCGAAGACCCGAACCCTCCATATCTGTGAAGAGCCATGACCAGCAATTGGACTAGGACATAGAGGGAAGTCTGGGGATGAGGTGACAGGGTGAGCCCTGAAGCCCAGAGTCAGAAAGACCAGTGCAGAGGGGCTCTGGCCTCCTCTGGGATCTGTGGGGTAAATGCCCCAGAGGCCTTGTCTGAGATGGCGACGAGGAGCCTGCCCCACCTGCCCAGAGCTAGAGACAGTAGCTCGTGGGGTCTCTTGTCTGGAAGGTGCCGAGATCCAACCAATTTCTGCCAGAGGCCAGGGGCCCAGATGGTGGTCCTCCCCCAAAGGGCATTGACTCCCAACCCCACACCAGACAGTCTCAGAGCTGGGCTCGACAGAGGGCCGCTTGCCGTGCAGGGCAGCATTCCTCCCCATTACGAGCAGTTTTGGTTTTAACTGCGAGGACCAGCGAGGGCTGGAGCCCCGTCCAGGTGGCAGGGTAACAGTGAGGACAGCAGTGACAGCCACACCTGCCACTGACTGAGCCTCGCTGGCCTGGGAAGCCCTTGGGTCCTGAGGGGGGTCCTGGTGATGCCCACAGTGTCCACTTCAGATCTTTACAACAGAAGGATCTTTCTAGAACTTCAGGTCTTGATTTAAGTCTCTCTCTCCAAAGAAACCATGACCTCCCTTTCTCCCCTCCACGCTCTCTGCTGCGTCCCCCAGTGTGTTTTCTTCTCGTAACTTGTCGGGATCACTAATTATCATAATCATTTTAAAGTTTACTTACTATTTCTTTAAAGACTTACTTATTTAATTTAATTAATTAATTTATTATTATTATTATTATTGGGTGGTCGGAAAGGCACGGCCTTTGTTTTTTTCAAGCAAAAATACATCATGACTTTTCAGATGACCCAATATATTTTTGACTTGCTATAGGGCACATGTGCTCACCAGAGAGAGACAGAGAGAGAGAGACAAGGAGGGAAAGTGAGAAAGCAATCCACCAGGTCCAGAACTAGAACCATGGTCAACCCTATGGAAGTCCAGCACCTTCACCACCACACCACCTACTGGCCCCTAAAGTTTACTTCTTCCATGAATGAGAGAGACAGAGAGGCAGCACCCCCAAGGGCCCTAGTCTGAGATCCACCCCTAGCCACAGCCAGCTGGGATCACAGGCGTGTTCAGGGAAGTCTCCAGACACGAACCCGGAACCTTCCCATGTGGACCAGCCCCCAGGGTTTCTGTTACTGCTGTGCCACTGTCCTCACTATTTGGATTTTTTCACATGCAAAAAATACTTCTTCCACTGGGCTGTGACCAGCAGTTGGACTAGGACATGAGATGAAGGCCTCCGTCTCATTAGAGACCAGAGACCTGTCCCTGGCGCCTGGCAGTGAGCTGCTGGACGGGTGGGCGAGGGAGAGAATGGCCGCGACTTCCTCCTTCTGCCCAGGCCTCAGGTCCCTACTTCACTCCCTCGGGCCTCTGGGTCTCTGTCTCAGAGTGATCTCTCCTTTCCCCTCAGGGCACTTCTCACAGCTTGTCTGTGTCCCCTGGTCCTGATTGTCGTTTGGGTCTGCCTCACTGAGGAGCAAGGTCCGGAGGCTGGGCTGTGGTGTCTGCCACTGTGCCCCCTGCCAGGCCCTCCAGGAACGCTGGCTGAGTGAACCAACTCGTCTGGACTCACCAAACTGCTGTGTGGTGTGCCAGGACCGGGACCCAGGGCCCTCTCTCCCCAGAGCAGTTGCTGCCTCCCCTGAGCACGTGGTCTATCACTCAGCCTCCTGTGGAGAAATCTGCACAGAACAGGCCCGTTTCCCTGGACTCCTGCAGGGACAAGCTCAGGGGGCAGAGAGCAAGGTCGTGGGCTTTCTTTCCTTCTTTCTTTCTCTCTCTCTTTCTTTCTTTCTTTCTTTCTTTCTTTCTTTCTTTCTTTCTTTCTTTCTTTCTTTCTTTTTTCTTTCTTTCTTTCATCTTTGTTCTTTCTCTCTTCCTCTATTTCTCTATTCCTCTCTTCCTCTTTCTTTTTCTTTCTTTCTTCTCTTTCTTTATTTCTTCTTTCTCTTTCTTTTTTTTTTAGAGAGATATTTTTGCTATAGGACACCTGTGCTCACTGGAGAGATAGAGAGAGACAGAAAGCAAGGAATCACTCCCCAGGGGGTTGGCCATGCTGTAATCTTTTCTCCCCCAGTTTCTCCTCTCAGGATTCTGGACACACATGCAAACGGGCCAGCATGAGTTTTAAGCTGCTGAGTCTGGGACTCGAACCACTGTCGACTGCTTGGGAGACTAGTGACATAACCATTACACCATCTGCTGGTCCCATGGTCATTAGGTTTCTGTCTGGCTCTCCACTTGGCCTGCGGCAATGGGCAGGGCCCTTTCCTTCCTGAGCCTCAGTTTCCTCCTCTGTAAAGTGGGACCATGTTACTCACCTCCCCCAGGGCTCCTGGGAGGATTAAATGACAAAATCTTATCAGGGTTCAGCACGTAGTAGGTGCTCAGTGGTAGGAGCTCTAAATTAGCCCAGAGGACAAGAGCACAACCCAGGCACCAGGCCCAGCTGCGGGGGCCTGGCAAAGCCAAAGCTCCCTGAAGGAGGACTGCCCCCTGCATGTCGGGATACCGTTCTGTTTCCGTTGGAAGGAACGCTGCCCCTAGGAATGCTGGCCAGTGTTGCTCTGAGCCGTGACAAGGAGTCTCGCTAGCAGGAACATGTCAGTTGGTGACAGCAGCGCAGCACGGGTATAAGTGGCACTTCTACTCCGACAAATGTCCCAAGCTGGATGATAAACATGCACCCCAGCTCTGAGAGGCTTCACAGGGAATCTTGTATTCTTTGGTGTTTTTCTATATTTTTCAAATTTTCTTTCTTTTTTTTTTTTAAGAGATTTTTGCTATAGGTGTGTGCACTCGCCAGAGAGATAGAGAGAGGCAGAGAGACAGGAAGCGAGAAATCACCTCCCAGAGGAGATGGCCATCTCTTCTCCTGCATTCTCTTGGGATCCTGGGCATGCACACATATGTACCTGGTGTGAGTTTTAAGCCGCTGGGTCCAGGACGCGAACCACAGTCGACTACATAGGAGTCTGGTGATGTGACCATTACGCCATCTGCTGGTCTCAGTTTTCTTTCTTTTCTTTTAAAGTTTATTTATTTTATATGGGAAAGAGAGAGGAGCAACCCCAGCAGGGCCTGGTCACACGTGATGCCCTTTCCCATCCTCCAGGTGTCAGGGCCCTGGGCACGTGTGCATGCACTTGGTGTTTTCAGATTACCCAGACCGGGGATCTGAACTGGTGGCCAGTTGTGCGGCTTCCAGCAGTGCAGTTCCGTGTGCTGCCAGCTGTGGTGTGGAGGCAGGGTCACATTTTCCAGAGTTTCTAATAGGATGGAGCCCTGTTCCCAGGACCTGGGAAAAACAACGTGCGTGGCAGAAACAATTCCTGTCCTCCAAGTCTGCTGATGTGAGGCCAGGCACCCCGGAGCCTGCTCAAACTGGCCCCGCTGGGACACCTGGATCCCGAGGGCCCCCAGGGCCGGTTTCAGCTGCCACCACCCCAACACACACACACACCTCACCAGGACCCTCCATTTCTGGCCCCGCTCTGTCCCAGACGCCAGCCCTGGAGGTGGCTGCCTCTTTGGGTGACATTTAATGAGCCTGGAGAGGAGGCAGCACCTGTCCCCGCCTTTGCCAGAGACAGGAATGAGAATTTTAATGAGGGTTTATTTTTAATAAAGGTTAATAAAGTTTAATTAAATTAAATTAATAAAGTCCAATATTTGCCCAGCCATGCGTGTGTCGGGCTTGGGTGTGCTCAGAGGCCCGGGGATTAAGCTGTGTTTGTACTCCGGGCTGGGGAGGCAGGTGGGCAGAGGGGTGCTGGGTTGCGGGCAGAGGGGCACTGGGCCACTGGATGAAGGGGCCCTGTGCTGTGGGCAGTGGGGTGCTGGGCCAGCAGGCAGAGGGGGCACTGGGCTCTGTGTAGAGGGGCCCTGGGCCGTGGGCAGAGGGGCACTGTGCTGTGGGGTACTGGGCCAACAGGCAGAGGGGGCGCTGGGCCGTGGGCAGAGGGGTGCTGGCCCAGCAGGTGGAGGGGTGCTGGGCTGCGGGCAGTGGGGCGCTGAGCCGTGGGCACAGATTGGCCCTTGGTCCCCGGGAGGCAACGTCTGTTGATCCCATCCTGGGCTCCCCTTGTCTACAACAAGCCCCAGCCATGGAGGACAAAATACTGGTTCTTCCTTCCTCTGGCTGGACTGTAGGCAGAGCCTGGGCCAGTGTCCCCTTCCCCTGCACTCCCCGTCCTGCACCCCTGCGCCAGGTGAGAGGAGAGGGCCCTAACTTTATTCAGTCTTCGTGCCACTATGGGAGGAGCTGGTTACTCCCATTCTGGGGCTAGAGAAACAGGGGCCAGAGGGGACGGCAGTGTCCGAAGCCCAGCGATGGCGGGAGCACTGGAGAAGAGTGTGAGATCCTGGTTCCCAGCCTGTGTGGCTCAGGGCCCGGGGTGGGTACGCCCTGCTCCCCCACTGGGGCCCTGCTTCGCTCCCGGAGGCTGGCCCTCATCTGAGGAACACCCACCTGGCTTAGTTAAGGATGGAGTGGGATGCACAGGGGCCTGGCGTGGACAAGCCCAGCTCCGATGGGGTCTCATATGCTGGGTCCCCTCCCCCAGCCTTCTAGCTCATCAGGATCTGGGGTGTATGTATACACCTGGGGTGTTCTCAGGTGACCCTGACCGGTCACGTGGGTTCCAACACTGCTGTGCAGTTTGCTGTTGACACGCCTCCGGGCTGGCCAGAGGGTTGCTGTGGACGCCACCAAGCCGGGCAGGAAGCGGAAAGACCACAGGAATCGCTATAAGTGGAGGTAACTAGTAGAGAAGACGGACAAGCATGGCCAGTTGTGCCAGGGGCCTGGGCAGAGGGGGCACCAGTGGGGCACGTGTCTCATTTTGGGGCTCAGTCCAGAGACAGACCTTCCTCATCCCAGAGGCTAGAGATGGAGGGGCACTCAGGTGGTCAGGGTGGTGTGCTCCGGGGAAGGGGACAACAGAGTCCCCTGCTTGTGCGTGCCCATGTGTTTGTCATGTGGGTTACACGGCCTCTCCCTGCATCTTTGCAAAAGCTCTGGGAGAGATGCCCTTACTGTCCATATTTCATAGACGAGGGTCTATGAACAGGGTCGGAGGGCAGAGGGGTTGGAGCGGTTCAGTGACTGACTCAGGAACCCGGGCACCAGCTCTCCCAAGCCTCGGGCTCCAGTTCTGGTTGCGGGAGGGCGTCAGCACTCTGGAGGGCATCTGGCCAGCGTTCTCCGACTGGCTCCCGTTCTGGGAGGGCGAAGGGACAGTGCCAAGGCCTGGTGGCGCCCAACCCCAGAGCGGATCTCCCCCTCATGGGCCCCTGGCGCCGGCTCCAGCAGGCAGCCCTGCCTGGCAGACCGCGTGAAGGATGGCGGCGTGCTATTAACAAAGGCATTGATTTTCCTAGCTCTGCTTTATGCATTTTACTAGCCAAACACTTTACCGTGTAACCACTCAGCGCCACGCCGGCTGACGATGAATCTGAAATGCCGGGGCACGTAAAACGGAATTGACCGCATTGCTTATGCGCCAACAACAAAAATAACAGGCAAAAGTGTAATAAAATGAATAGCACCCGGCAATGGCAGTAAAAAAAAATATTCCCCAGGGGACGGGGAGTTTCCTGGGCTGTGAAGTAGCTGGGAGGGGCCGGAGCGCTGGAACGGTGGCCATTTGCATTTCCGGGGCTGTGGCCCCTGGTGAACCGTTCCCATGCCAGGCGCTGGCCTTGGCCCCAACCATGCCAGGATGAGTTGGCTGTGCTGGCCCGATCCTTTTTCATTTGGGCTTGGGATGTGAACTGGGTGGTTCAAAGCAAGACCTCGACGTCAGAGAGGTTGGATTTCAGTCTGCGCTCGGGCCATGTGGCCGTCACAGATTGCTGACCGTCCCTGTACTGGCTCCACGTGCGGGGTGGTGAGAGCGGGCCCACCTCCGGACTGATGGAGTCACAGCTGGCTGTGAGCGGGGGCAGGCTCATCACACTCCCTGGTGGTGGAGAAGAAAGCCTCTGCCTGTCGATCCTGGCAGTGCTCACCCAGTTCTGAGGCCGGGGGATGGCCCAGATGACCTCCAGGTCATAGAGCCAAGGCCCAAGCCGGGTCAGCACCCTCCAGGCCCCACTCAACTCCCTTAAATCCTCACTAATGACCATGCTCAGTGAATGATGCCTTGAGGGTAGCAGAAAAAGCCGGCCCTGGATCTATATATGGATCCCTGCATCTCCCTGGCTCTAAATCGTGTGACAACTGCAGGTGGGTGGGTTGGTGTTCCCGAGGGAAGGTGGCTGGGGGTCTGGGCATGGGGACACAGGTCTATGATCTGGACTGCCGGCCTGACACACGCAAGGCAAATGTACCTCCTGGTTGATTTAGCGCCCTGGAGTGCAGGGCGCCTGCCCTTGGGGACAAGGCCTCGGGTGGAGGTGGGAGGCCAGAGACCTGCCTGGCACATAGTAGGTGCTTAGTGAAGATGTGGGTTGAGGGGGCCAGGAGGCAATGAGCCGTGGAGCGTGGTTTTCTGCAAGGCTGACCCATGTAGGAAAGTTGTGGGTTCACATCCGGAGACTCCCTGAATACGTGGATGTGCGTGTGCTCAGGCTCTGGGCTGGCTGGGGCTGGGGGTGGATCATGGCACTGGGACCCTGTCCCAGCTCTCTGTCTCTGTCTCTCTTGCTCATAGAAGAAATAGATACACTTAAACATACCGGGCTCAGGTCCCGGTGGTTGGGTGAGTAGAGACGAGTGCACTCATCAGCAAATGTCCCCGAGAAGGAAATGAACAGGTAAGCCGCAGAGACTGCTGGATGGGGGGGCGTGCTCGCCTCCGAGCACCTCCTGCTGCTGGGCCCAGCTCACCCCAGTCCTCATAGCGTCAGTTCTTCGACTCCGTTAGCCCACGAAGTCCAGAGGCCCCTTTCACAGGTTTGACGACAGGTGCAGAGAGGGGGAGGGACTTGGCCAAGGCCACACAGCCAGGTCACGATCTCACCTCCTGCAAGTGGCTCTCAGACATGAGTGGGTGTCCCCGGGCCCAGGGATGTTCTGGGCTCCACCTGGGCTCGCAGTCTACCCCAGGGTCCAGGGGTCTTCGTCAGAACTCCCCAGGAGATTCTGACCCTGGGGACCCAGCGGAGAAGTCGGGAATCGTAGCCGAGGAGGCTCCCAGGATGAGAGCTCTGTGTCCCCCTCCTCAGGAGCTGCAGGAGCAGCAGGAGGAGCCCTCTCTTCCAGGACCCCCTGACTGTGGGACCGACGCCCCGGCAGGACTCCCTCTCTTATGCCAGTCCATGGGTTCCCTCCACTCTCTTTTGGGACCTGATGATGCCCTGGGCAGTCTAGTTCCCCTAAGGCTAAAACATTAAAATAAAAAGGGCCAGTCCTGCAGCACAGTGGTTCAGTCCTGTGAACAGGGAACTGGATCCCACATGCCTGACCACGGTTTGTCCTGGCCCTGTGGCTTGAAAAACACACTAGGTAAGTGTGTGTGCACGCCTCAGCTCCTGATGGAACGGAGTGGGGAGAGAGAGGACGGCGGTGTGGCCACGCCTCACTACGGCCCTTCCTCTCTCTCTCCCTTTCTGCCTCCCTCAGTGGTGAGAACACGTGCCTTGCGATAAAAAAGAAGGAAACAGAAAGAATGAGAAAGATAGAAGAAAGAAAGAAAGAAAAAGAAAGGGGCAGGCTTAGGAGCTCCAGGTTGGACCTGGCAGAGGCCTCATTTCAGCTCATTAAAATACTGTGACCCCGCTGAAATGCCTGGTCTCTCTGAGCCTCGGTTCCGTGTCTGCAAAGTGGGGAGAATAAACGCCCTTGCAGGGGCTATTTCGGGTAAGGGCAGTACGAGGACTGAGTCCGGTGTCCTCTCTAAGTGGCTTTCCTCCCTGAGCTGGGACCTGGGACTCTCAGGTAATTCTGGGAGGGTCCCGGAGAGTGTCTGACCCAGGCTTGAGCCGGACCTCACTGATGCCAGATGGCAGATTCGGCATTCTCAAGCCCCGCTGCCTCTGATGCGTGACCCTGCAGAAGACAAGGCCTGGCCTCACCTCTCAGGATGCTCGGTCTCGTGGGAAGACAGACAGCTGTCAAGCGGGCCATCACAAAATAGTGGTTCGCCATGATGGAAAGGCCAGAAGGGGCCCCAGGCCAAGTCCTGGTGGTGGTGGAATAGTCAGAGAAGGCTTCCCGGAGGAGCAGGCATTGAAGACCAGCCTCGAAGGATGAGATAGGACTAGCCAGGCAAGAAAGTCCAAGAGGAGGGTAAGGATGAAGGTACAGTGGTGTGGCGGAATGGAGGTGGGGGTCTGGGGAACTCTCGGTTTCCTGAGTTGGTGTGTGAGGGGGTCGCTGTGGGTGAGGCAGGACAGAGACCTGGGGCACCCCACGTAGTGAGCCATATTCTGTGGCTTGGCCTTTCTCTGAACCCCAGACCCACTCAGGCAAGATTCAATAGCTTACAATTGTCCCAATTTTTTTCTTACTTTGTGATGAATTTTTTTGTTTTTAAAGCTGGATTCAGCACCCTGAATGCACCTGCCCCTCGGCCTCCCTGGGCCGAGGAAAGGCGGTCGGGCGACAGGGAGGAAACAGCATGGTTATGACACCACGACTACCGCAGAATTACCTGAGTGTTTGTATTTTTCTTGCTATGTAATTGTGTTTGGCCTTAGCATGTAAATTGGGCCATAATTACTGTATAATTTATAGTTTTTATATCTTATAACAAGTTAGTGTCTAAATCACACACCCCCATGTAAATACTTTAAAATTATTCGGTAATTACTTATTTACATTATAATTAAAAATAAGTAATTAGCATACATTTACAAAGGATTTACATACTTATTTCTGAATATCAGTTCTTGGCAGAGCTAGGAAATCTTTTGCAGATAATGAAGCAGAGGCAGAGGAAGGAAAGCCACAGCAGGCTGGGGAAGGGGCTGTGGCCTTGGGGTCGCCTGGCCCCTTGGGGCCGGGCTCTGGGTGACAGGTGGGTTGAGGAGGATGTCCCAGGGTGGGGACACCACAAAGGTCCTTCAGTCCTCCTGAGGGGCTCCCTGGGAGGAGAATGAGCATTGTTCTCCCTGAAGAGTAGAGTCGAGCTTCACCTGCAACAAGGGGAAGCCGCGGTGATATGTGGAAGCACTTCCGGGTGATTCAGGAAGAGGCCAGGAACGGGACCGATGAGGAGGTCTCTGCTCCCAGCCTGCCTCAACCCCGACTGCACTTCAAAAACAAAGATGCCAAGGACTGAAGAGAACAGCTGTCCTTCAAAGAGGAGGGAGAGAGGGAAAAAGAGAGAAATTTTTGACAGATGCCTGGCAGCTGTGACTGGTAGCAGCCAGCGTCCACCAAGCTGGAAAATAAGTGGGGTGTCCAGTCAAAGAGGACAGGGCAGGGCCCAGCCTCACAAGTGCTTGCTCCCTTTCTTCTGTTTCTCCCTCAACAGAAAATGAGGTGGTCTGTGCCCCGAAGCCCTGCGTGCGTGAACATGGCTCATGTTGGGCCCACAGGATTTCGTTGAGATCATTTGCAGAGGTTCCTTAAAAACGGTGCCCTCCTCCCCTCGGTCTAGAGGTGGACACTGTACCCCCGCTTTCTCCTAGGGAAAGGGCAGGGAGCGGCTCCTGGTTGTTCCACTGGAGGAGTTGGGGGCCAGGGGCAGGCTCCTGAGGCAGGAGAGCCTGGCCAGAAAGAGGGCAGACCGAGCTGCCTCCCTCCTGTGCCCGTCTCTGCCCCATGCCCCGGGATGTGACGCTGGGTGGGTCACTTCATCCCCCAGAGTTTCCTCGCAGTAGTGGGGGGTGAAGACAGTAATAGGCCCAGCTCTAATGGCCTCTTGGTAGCAAATTGATCTCTGTGCTGGGATCCATGTGGCTGACTGTGGCTTCAGATCCCAGCTGACCTGAAAACACACCAGCTGCCCTGGCACCCAGGGTCCTGATGGGAAGGGGACTGGTGTGATGAGGCTGTCGGTGTGCCTGTTTTCCTCTCTCTCTTTCATGTGTGCTCACACACTCTCTCATGAATTAAAAAGTTAATAAATAGAAAACAGTGTCAGTCCTGTAGCACAGTGCTCCAGCCCCGTGCACTGGGAGCCAGATCCCAAATGGCCCAAACCACAGTTTGAGTCCCAGCCCTGTGGCTTGAAAAACACACCAGGCAAGTATGTGTGCATGTCTCAGCTTTGATGGGACAGGAAGGGGAGGGGAGGATCATGCTGTGACCACACTCCATTATGTGTGGAAGGGTGCTTCCTCTCTCCCTCTCTCTCTGTCTCTTTGGTGAGCACACATGCTTAACAATAAAAGAAAAAAAGAAAGAAAGAAAAGAAAGAAGAAAGAAAAAAAGAGAAAAGAAAAAGGCAAAGAAAAAGAAATAGAAGTCTCATAGAGTTGATGGGAGGATTAGGTAAATTAATACTCATGCTTAGAGAAGTGCTTGATTCACCTTCAATGCTGGGTGCACAGAGGACATTGCCACTCCGGGTCCTACACAGAGAAGGCCTCAACCACATCCCACCCCACCAGTTGACTTGGTGGGTTAGAAGGGACTAAGGCCCCGCTTCTGTTCCCAACAGCCTTGTTTGGGGAGAAATTTCAGGATGGGCCAGAGCAGTTGGTGTCAGGGTGGAACAACCAGGACCTGGGAATGTGGCTATCCCAGGGGAAGCAGGATCTAGCCTCTGAGTCCAGCTCAACAGCAGGGTATTCGAAGGCCTTGGGTGAGAGCCTGTTTGGGCACAGCTTGCGCTCTCACTAGAAGCTCCTCTGGTCCCAGCCAACATGACAGGTGTTATACTCTGGGGTTCTTCGGATGAGCCTGGGAGTGAGGAGGAAAAAAGCTCTAATCCGAGCCTGCTTGGCCTGGGCCTGGTGTCTGGAGCAGTAGCGAGGACAATCATAGGTCCCAGGCTGCGCAGTTCCAGTCTTTAACAGCGGCACCATGTGGCTGAGAGAGGCAATAGCAGCTGGCACTGTCAGGGTGGTACAGGGCATCCCCCATCTGAAATGCTTGGGACCAAAACCGGTCAGAGTTCAGATTTTTTTTTTTCACATGCATAATGAGATATCTTGAGGATGGGACCCCCCAAGTCTAAACACAAAATTTATTTATGTTCCATATACACCTTATACACATGGCCCGAAGGTAATTTTATGCACTCTTTTAAACAATTTCGTGCATGAAACAAAGTGATTGCATTTTGACTGTGACCTGTCACATGAGGTCAGGTGTGGAATTTCCTGCTTGTGGGGTCATGTTGGCACAGAAAAAGTTTTGGTTTTTCAGAAGCCAGAGATCCGTACAGGGTAAAACGTGACACTGTGAGGGTGACCCACATGGGGTCTGGGTCATGTCTGGAGAGCTCCCTGAGTTTGCTGGGCACGTGTGTGTGTCCATGGTCTGGGACCGGCCGAAGCTGGGGGTGGATCGCAGTATCGGGACGCTGCTGGAGGTGCATGCTCTCTCGCTCACGGGAGAAATAAATGAATAAGCCTAAACAATGTTTCAGATTTTTAAGCATTTTGAATTTTGGATTCTTTGGATTAGGAATTGCTCAGTCTGCATCCCTTTCTGGAGGCTGAGCTGGCCCACAAGGTTCTGGGATAATGGGGTGGCGGTGGAGGGTGGGGGTGAGGAGCAGAAAATCCTTCCAGAGGAAGATCCTGAATGTTTACTAGGACCTGTGGAAACCCAAAGTACTAATGGGAGCACTAAAGGGGGTTTGACTGTGTTTGCAAGCAGTTACCCAAGCACGGCATGCTGATTACCTGTGTGCACACACGTGTATGGGCATATCTGTGCGAGTTGGGGGATATGGGGGGTATGGACGGTTGTGTGCATGTCTGTTCTAATTAGCTATGTGTGTCTGAGTCCAGAGTGAATTACAGGTGCTAGAGCTGAAAAGGGCCGGAAGATTCTCTGATTTCATTCCTTGTGTTCTTTGAAGACTAAGCTTCTGAAAGGTGAGCAGCTTGTCCCAGGTCACATACCGGACTGTTAGGAGCTGCAATGAAATCTTGGAGCAGTCTAACTCCCTGTTTGGGGCATTTTCATATATCATTATTAAAAAAAGAGAAACCTAGACCAGCAAATGGTGTAATGACTATGTCGCTGGGCTCCCATGTAGTTGACCACAGTTCGAGTCCTCGATGGTTTAAACTTGCCCCGGGCACATGTGCCTGCATGCTCAAGATCTCAAGAGGAGAACGGAGAAGGGATTGTGGCATGGCCATACCCCCTGGAGGGTCATTTCTCACTTTCTGTCTTTTTGGTGAGTGCATGTGCCCTGTAGCAAAAATCCTCTCCAAAAAAAAGAGAAACCTTTCTAGAATAGTTGCAAAGCTATTGCCAAGTTCCTATATACCCTCCTCCTGCTTCCTGTAATGCTGACATCTTACATAATTACCTAGGGCATTTATTTAGCTAGAGGGCACATGTGCTCACAGAGCGAGAGGGAGGGAGAGAAGACCCCCCTCCACACACAATAGGGGATGGTTACAACACAATTCTTTCTCCTGCATTTCTCCCTCCTCTTGGATTTTTGGGTGAACATGAATGCACATGCAACTGGTATGTTTTTCAAGCTGCTGGGTCAACTGTGAGGTTGGCCATGTAGGATCCAGCTGCCTTAACCACTAGGCCACAGAGCTCGCCCAAGGACATTTATTAAAACTAAGAAACTGGGGCCAGCAGGTGGCATGGTAGTTGGGGTGCTGGACTCCCAGATTATTGACTACAGTTCAAGTCCCTGATTTAGCAGCTTGAAATTCATGCTGGGTATGTGTGTGTGCGGCCAAAATCTTGAGAGGAGAATGGTGGAGAAGAGATTGGGGTGTGGTCATGCACCCTGAGGGGTGATTTCTTGCTTTCTGTCTCTGTCTTTCTGCTTTTCCAGCAAGTGCATATGCCCTCTAGCAAAAAAATCTCTCTCAGCAAAAAAAAAGAAAGAAAGAAAGAAAGAAAGAAAGAAAGAAAGAAAGAAAGAAAGAAAGAAAGAAGAAAGAAAAAGAAAGAAAGAAAGAAAGAAAGAAAGAAAGAAAGAAAGAAAGAAAGAAAGAAAGAAAGAAAGAAAGAAAAGCAAAACACTAAGGAACTGACACTGGCACCATGCTCTTAATAAAACTAGCTTTTATTTGGACTTCTCCAGTTTTCTGCGTGGATGTCCATTTTCTGTTTCGGTATCGTGTCCAGGATGCACGCCACGTCTCCTCCGCCGTCTCGGATCCACGGCAGCCTCAGCCTTTCTGTGTCTTTTGGATCTAGACACTTCTGAAGGCAAGTTCACCGTTTATTTTTACGCCATTTCCAATTCCAGGTATTAACGAACATAATCTACTCCATTTCCATAGATAAACTCAGACTTGGCAGACGGGGTGAGGGGCGTATGTACATATTTGGACATGAGAATGCTTGCTGCACAGGCTGTTTAATGTTTATAGTTGAGAGAAAGTTCGCCCCAGAATCCTGCCTCGCCGGCAGCCACAAGTTCCAAAGCAAGTCCTCATTCCTGAAGGGGCCGGTGGGGATTGTGGACTGGCCCAGGGCTGGTGGCATCACTGGATAGGTGACGCCTGGGGACCATGCTGTGGGCCTGCCTACTTTGGGGCTGCCCCAGGGTGGCAGTGAGGCCCCAGTGCCAGGGGTGGGTAGAGGAGGGAGCCAGCCCCCTCAGTCTCCGGCCAGGTTTTTCACACCCCGGGTCACGCTCCGAGGTGCTCTGTGATCCTTCCCTACAGGAGTAAGTTTGCGAGTGTGTGCTGTGGGCATGGCCGTGCACACCCCAACTGCAAATGAGCACGCGAGCCTTCCCTTGTGTCCGCACATGAGAATGAGGGGCTCCAACCCTCCCTGGCTGGGTGGCTTTGGGCAAATGACAGCCTTTCCGTGCCAGGATGCTCCCGTCTTACATAGACAGGCAGGAGATTCCAGGCTCGCCAATGATCTATGTGATTCCCCACATTTCCCAGCCTCCCTTGCAGCTAGGCTGGAGCCATGCGATGGCTTCTGGTCCATGGGTTGGGGGCAGAGTGACACTTGTCACTTCTTGTTGGAGTCATAACGACCCCATGTGCATCCTTCATCACTTTCATACATTAGTGACCTCAGGGGTCACCTGGCCCAGCTTAGGGCAGAAGAGGCCAGTGCCCCATAGCAGCCTAGGGGAGTGCAAAATAAACTTGACCTTGAGAACCGTGGACATTGGAGGGCGGGTTTGCTGTGGCAGCAAAGTCTCTCCACTCCCGCCTGGTGGTCAGTGTGCTCACTGCAGGGAGCAAAGACGGTCCCCAGGACGGCATGGGTTCATCTGTTCCTGCCATGTGAACAACGAGCAGTATTATTGTGTGCTCCTGGGGGCCCAGGGCTGCTGGGGAGGGGCGCATGGGCCTGCGGGGGCGGGGCGTGGGGAGCAGAGGGCAGGGAGAGGTCACCAGGACCTGGAAGGCAGGGCTGCAGGCTGGCGGCCTGGGCCTGGTAGGGGTTCTGTCTGGGGGACTCGGATGACAAGGCGTCGGCATAGTCGGTGCGTGCACAGACCCATGCCTGTGCCAAGTGCCACGCCAACAGCCTCGTGGGCCTTCACCTCACTCTCCCAGCATCCCGGGGGCAGGCTCCGCCGTCTGGAGGACAAGGGAACTGAGGCTCAGACAGAAAGGCGTTCGCCCGAGGTGGCAGACCTGAGTGGACGGCGGAGTGGAGTGGCCCTGAGTGGAGTGCACGGCCCAGTCTGCCCTCCCTCGGGCCGTGGCCAGGTGGTACCATGCTCGGGCCGGCCTCAGTACCTGTCCTGTCAGCTGTGCTCTGTGGAGAGCCCGAGAGGAGGGAGCACAGCGATACAGGTGAGGTTGAAGAAGCCGACCTCCGAGAAACGCCGACGGTGCAGGGCCATTTCTGTAAGAAACGAACGAGAGCAGCTCTATTTCAGAGATTCACATGCACGTGAAGGCTTAGAGAAAAATCGAGAAGGACACACAGCAGCCTGGTAAGCGTTACCTCCAGAGAGGCGCTGAGTCGGGGTGGAGGTGACCGAGGGGCATTGATCAGGACAGTGAGAATGTATTCATATATCACCTGCATAATAAAGAATTCATTAAACAAACCTGGAAAGAGTAACATGAACAAGCCGATCCTGGGAGGGGCGTCACGGCTGACGATGGCCTTCCCACCACGACCACCTGGCGTCTCACCGAGGTCGCCGCTTGATCTGTGGCACCCAGCACTTAGCAGGAACGCAGCGTGTTAACTGCAGGATGAATGGATGCACAGTGGGTTACCGAGTGAGCACATCGGGGCGGTCCAAAGAGCGCCTCCCTCTTTCCAGCAATCACTCTATGGATGAGTCCGAGAAGGCTCCGGCTTGCGGCAGGTGCCGTAGAAGGGCCCTCGCTGGGGCCTCCTGGGACGGCTTCTGCTGAGTTACAGCCCACAGCTTCCCCGACACGTGCTGCGGCGGCTGCCTGTCCTCCCTGTTCCCGTCTCCCCCGCTCCTCCCTGTGCTGCAGACTCTCCCGGCTTCTGGTCCCTGGAAAACCTCATTTCTCTGTCCCCACAGGCTCTTCAAGAAGACACTGGCAGCAACACGGGGCTTGTGTGGGTTGGGGGTGCGGTGTGAATGGCGAGGAGAGAGCTTGCCTCCTCGAGGGAAGGTGCGTTCTTCACCCTCGCGGGTGCCCATGGCCACCAGGGAGCAGCCCCGCTGGCTCGGCACACGGTCCCAGTACTGACGCTGTTGCCACCTCCGGGGTGCTGTGAACCCATCCTGGCCCCTCCCCCACCCCGCCAGGCCCCTGCCTGCCCTGCCCCCCGCCCTGGCCTGGCGGGAGCCAGCGAGCTGGGAGGAATCACACAGCGAGGCCCTATCTGATACCCATAAGTTTGCGCAAGCTTATGTAAATCACACAAAAACTGACAAGTTTTCCTATTAAAAGATAATTGTAATCAGGGTGCCGGACGTGCAGCGTGGGGCTGATTGGAGATAGACGGACAGCACGGAAAGATGGATCGTTTTAATTTGCACCAATTAAATTGAAGTTCATGGGATCATCTTCTTCAATCTTCATGAATACTTTATTTTCTGGCTGCTACGGAGCTATTAAAAAGAATGATTGAGGCACGCGGCAGGCCGGGTATATTTTATGAAATATCACCTTTAAAGAATTTGAGTACGCCATTTTCATAATGAGTTTTCTAGTACCTAATCCTCTTCTCTATTACTACATTTAAGCCGTGGATTGATCGGCGAGGCGCCGAGGGTGCCGCCGATGATACATTTTGCCAGGCGCAGGCGGTGATAATGGATCGCGTTTTGGCGAGGAGGATAATGGATGGGTGCTTGGGAGCGCGGGGTCCAGCTTGGGTGGGAGGCCTGTGCTGAGTCAGGCTCCTGTCCGGGCTTGGCGACTCTTGGGCCTCCAGGCTGGTGAGGAGGGTGGGGGGAGCTCAGAGGAGGGGACAAGGCTGGGCGGGAGGAAGTGGGGCTGAGGTGGGGCAGGGCTCCGGGATCTCGGGCAGGCCTTGGGGGGACAGGCTGGAGCCACCTGGGGTGCCCAGAGCCAGTGTATGATGGTCTGGGGAAGGGTACTGCATGAGGGCCCTCGGTGCCCTGGGCATTGAGCGTCCGCGGAGCCCCAGCCCCAGGCCCGACCTGGCAGCCCCGCGCTGGTGCCTAACCCTGCTGTCTCCTAAACCTGCTGTCTCCTAACCCGGCTGTCTCCTGACCCTGCCGTCTCCTAACCCGGCTGTCTCCTGACCCTGCCGTCTCCTGACCCTGCCGTCTCCTGACCCTGCCGTCTCCTGACCCTGCCGTCTCCTGACCCTTCCGTCTCCTGACCCGGCTGTCTCCTAACCCGGCTGTCTCCTAAACGCTGTCTCCTAACCCGGCTGTCTCCTAACCCGGCTGTCTCCTAACCGCTGTCTCCTAACTCTGCCGTCTCCTAACCCTGCTGTCTCCTGGCCCTGCTGTCTCCTAACCCTGCTGTCTCCTGGCCCTGCTGTCTCCTGACCCGGCTGTCTCCTGACCCTGCTGTCTCCTGACCCTGCTGTCTCCTGACCCTGCTGTCTCCTAACCCGGCTGTCTCCTAACTCTGCTGTCTCCTGACCCGGCTGTCTCCTAACCCTGCTGTCTCCTGGCCCTGCTGTCTCCTGGCCCTGCTGTCTCCTGGCCCTGCTGTCTCCTGACCCGGCTGTCTCTTGACCCTGCCGTCTCCTGACCCTGCCGTCTCCTGACCCTGCTGTCTCCTATCTCTGCTGTCTCCCAGGCTCAGTGGCCTTCGGGCCTGGAAGAAAGCCTGACAGGGAGGGAGAGGCTCCCAAGGGGCTCCTGCCAGGGTGGAGTCCCGTCCCCTGGTGTGTGTGGGCAGAGGCAGAGACTAAGATGCTGTGACAAGTGGGGTCAGGGGAGCTAACCCCAGATCCTGGGCTCCTTCCGGTGTCTCAGGAGATGCTGAGGGCGTCGGCCTGGCCCCCTAGAGTCGCCATACCAGTGGCTTCCTGGGATGCACAACCTTGGCCCTGGGAAGGGCGGGGCAGCTTTGGGGAGCAGGCCGAGAGAGGCGCCCCACCCCCACCCCAGGCTGGGGCTCCACGCTGCCACTTGGCTGGGCTTTCTTCCCCAAGCTTCAGCGCAGCAGCCGTCATAATTAACCCTGCTAATTAATCAGGGCAGGACGGATTAATCGAGATCACAGGAGACCAGGAGAGCAGGTGCGGCTTCGGGGCTGACGGGATAACGAGCCCTCTGCACACCCTGGGGACCTGGCCCTGCCCCGGGGAGCCCTGGGCTTGCTCTGTGGTGATCTGCGCCAGGCGGAGGCCCAAGGGACCCAGCCTGCGAGGGTGCCCTGGACCTGCTCATGCAGGCTGTCTGGGCAACCAGGTCTCCATCATCCCCTGACACCAGGGCCAGGCAGGCGGGACCATGAGTTCCAACTCTGGCCTGTGAGCAAGGAGGCCTGGGCTGCAGAGGCAGCTGGAACAGAGCGGTGGGCAGAGCCGGGCACAGCGGAGATCCTGTCCCTCCGCTGCCTCCCCGCCCCTACCGCGCTCCCCCTTCTTCCCAGGAAGGGGCCTGGATTTGAGCTCAGATTTCCACAGTTTGGCACCCTTAAAGCCACAGGAGGGAGGGCTCAGCAGGGTTTCCTGTAGGGAGTGATGAGGGTGCTTCCTGTTTCCCTAAGATCTTTCTGGCAACTTCTCCAGGGAGGAGAACTCAGAGGGTGCCCATGTGGAGGCAGGGACACCACGGAGGTGGCTTTGGCTGTGGTCCCGCCAGCAGGACAGTGGGTGGGGCTTGGCGGCAGCGGTGGAGGTGCAGGGGCTGCAGGGGTGGGAGCAGCTTTGTGATGGATTAGACACGGTGGATGAAGGCTGAGGTCAAGGCGATTACTGTAATTCCAGAACGTTCTGCTTCTGGGATGGGGAGCATGGAGAGAGTTCAGAGGGCAAGAAGAGGAGTTTTGTCATGTCCCAGGTCGTGACCTCATCTGCCTTTCGGACTGTCCCAGCTCCTCCCAACCTGACTGAGGCAGTACTTTCCGCTCCCCGGCATGTCAGGCCCCCGGGGCCGGAGCCCATGCAAGCACCATCCTGCTGGTCCTCTCTCCAGGGACCTGCCCTCACCCTCCAAGACCAAGATAAGCTTCTCTTTCTCCAAGAAGCCGGCCCACCCCGGCGGCCAGCCTCCCTCCCCTGAGATCCTGCCGTGTCTCTGGGACTTGGCTCACGCTGTTCCCTGTGTTGGAAGTGCCCTTCCTTGAAATCAGGTGAGCTCCTACTTCAGCTGAGACTCCTGGAACCTCAGCTCTTCCTCTCCCTTGTCTTGATTCTGGTAGGTTCTTTTCTGGAGCTTCCATCGCACTTGGACTCTGGCAATCACTGGCTTTTTTTGGGTGAGGTTTTTACTATAGAATGTGTGAGCTTGCTGGAGAAGCAGAGAGAGACAGAGAGACAGAAAGCGAGACATCATACCCCCGGGGGGGGGTGGTGGCCATGCCACAATTCCTTGTCCTCCATTGTCCTCTTGGGATTTGGGCACACACACGTACATGTCCAGTGTGAGTTTTAAGCCGCTGGGTCCGGATTCAAACCACAGTCAACTACATGGGAGTCCAGTGACATAACCATTATGCCACCTGCTTGTCCCAGTCACTGTCTCCCTAAAGCTGCTTTTAGAATAAGTTAGGGAGTTGGCATCTCCTAATCCTGGTTTAGATACTTAAGCCGTTCACTCCTTCGAGTAGGCCTTTCCATTTCAGCACGCCTGATACCTGGAGCTGGGTGATTCTTTGTTGTAGGATCTCTGGTCTCTAAGGTTAGATGCCACGGGCGCCTCCCAGTGTGACAACTGAAAGGTCTCCAGGCATCGCCAAATGTACCCGGGGATGCAAAATCATCCCTGGTTAAAAACTGGCTGGAGGCCTGGCCCTGTGCCACGTGCTGTGCAGAGGAAGCTGGGTCCTACACGGCCCATCGAGGTTTGGATTCGGCCCTCGCAGCTTGAAAAATATGCCAGCCACTGTGTGCATGTGCCCCAAATCCTGAAAGAATGGAGAAGTGGAGGAAGTAGGGTTGTGGCATGACCACACCCTGTCAGGGGCTTCCTCTCTCTCTCTCTCTCTCTCTCTCTCTCTCCCCCTCTCTCTCTCTGGCAAATGCATAGGTCCTCTGGCAAAAAAAAAAAAAAAAAAAACCAAAACCAAAAACCAACCAAACAAAAATACTTGTTTTAAAGAGAAATAAGCATGTGAGAGGTGAGAACCCCAAATCCTAGGCTTGGCAATGACAGGCCCGGTGGTGAGGACCCGCACAGCCCAGATGCAGAGTCTCATTAACCCTAACCTGCTCCCAAAGTGCCGGCCCACGTGCCAAGGCGTGCCAAGGGGAGACACACGGGAACGCCCACAGCCACACTGCATGTCGGCCCACGGGCCAGACGCTGTCTGTAGTGGGGTGGATGAGCCACTTGGGGCGCGTGCAGCCCCAGTGCCGTCCACCTGCTGGAAGGCAACAACGTGGCCTGTCTCCCAGCATGAGACACCAGCCAGACACCCTGATGACTCCATGTTTGGAAAGTTCTTGAATGTTGGGAGTTAGGCTGGGTGTAGGTACTGAAATCAGGCACAAGGAGGTGATGATGATCATTTTTTTTTAAAAAAATTTGCTTCAGGGTATGTGAACTTGCTGGAGAGAGATGGAGAAAGACGTGAAGAGAGAGAGGGTGGGAGGTGAAAAACCACCTCCCAGGAGATGGAGATTCTGGGCATGCACACACATGGCCGGGTCCAGGACTTGAACTGCACAATTGGCCAGTGGGGCCCAGCCACCTTATCCACCAGCCATCTGCTGGCCCCTGCAATGCACTTCACGATGCAGATGCTGGCTTCATGGATGTCTGCGAGGAATGTTTGGGCCGAGCACTTACGATCTGTACACTCTCCTTTACACGCGTTACGTTCCAATAAGAAAGACACCTAAACAATAGCGATAGCACCCTAAAAACAATGAAAGTCTCGCGCATGAAAGTTAGAGCGTCCATTTTCAGGGAAAGGGTTCAGCTCACTGGAAATGGACACGTGGTATACGACCCTAGACTGCACTTACTTTCGTACACAGTTTCTGATCCGTTTCTAGCGTTTTTGTCCCTGTACTTTAATTTTGTTTCTTTGCCTTCGTGATTAATGCCTGATGTCGTGTCCAGGCTGGGACCCTCTGACAGGCTGGGATCTTCATCTGTGTCTCAACTGCGTGATCATAATTTCTTACCCCTGGGAGGGCATATTTGTTAAAAAATATTAGCACTTGTGCAAGAAAAAAAAATATTACAAGGACAAAATGCAAAAGGAGAGAGAGGGAGAGAGACCATGATTTTGGAAAGGTTTGGATTATTTTTGCATTTTACCCTTGTGAAATGCAGGGAGGAGGACTTCAAAGGAACAAGTTTGTGTTGTTAGCTGATGTATTGATACAAAAGTTGAAATGATTAGTTGGGAAAAGTGTAAGTCTTTTTTTTTTTTTTTTTCTGGGTGGCATGTGAGATGTTCTGCAAATTTAAATAGGAGAAATGGATTGATTTACATATAAACTGTGGGTCTGATTTACTGGGCTGGAGCATTTCTGTCAGCCCCAAGCGTGTCGTGACACCTCCCAGCTTGTAAACAAACCCATCCCTGGAGCCCTTGTCCCTCCTGCTCCTACGCGCTTCTCTGCTCCCGTGAAGCACGACGCCTCAGCCTCTGGAGGGTTGTCCTCATTCTCTGCCGTCTCCACCTTGCCACTCCGGCTGCCCTTGCCTCCCCTGAAGCAGGGTCACGTGTGGCCAGCCATGGTCATCGACATTGGTGCCCTTGGCTCCTCCCTCCTCCTCAAAACCTTCCCTTCACCTGCTGCTCACTTCCAAGCCTCATCGCACTGTTTGTTCTTTTGCAGGTTTCGGCGCTGGCTCCTTGGTGAGCCTGGGTGATTGTGCCCAGGCTCAGGGCTAAGACCCCTTGGAATCTGTCTGTCCACTCCAGCTTCTGTTGCCCACCTGCCTCTGTGACAGTTCCATTCGATGTCATGAGTGTCCTGACCACATCCATGCCTGCCGCCACCTTCTCCATTCCAGGCAGCACCATCTAATCTTCCCTGTGGCTCGTCCCAATGATTTGGAGTCACCCTGGGTCCCACAGGTCACCCACCTGGTCAGCAGTGTTGGGTCACCTGCAGAAACTACCTGGAACCCGGGAATATCTCATGGTTCTGCTACGGCCGTCTGTGTGTGCCCCCTTGCCTTTGCTTGGACAAGTGCAGTAGCCTTAGAGCCGGACCTCCACCCTGTAGTCTAACCCTGACTTGGTAGCCAGGGTCTTTCTAAATGTTTGTCAAATCATGGCACTTCTCAGTCAAGTCTCATCTCTACAAAATCCAAATCTTTGCCTCATCCCACAAGCCTCTCATGATTGAACCTACCCGTCTCTTTTCCAACTCCATAAAGCAGGCTGAGGGCTGCCTCTGCGCCTTTGCACCTGCAGGTTCCCAGCCTCCTCCGTCTGACACCTGCCTGGACTTGGCGTCATCTCCTACAGCCACACCTGAGTGTGGTCCTGAGGGCTCTTCTCAGCACCTTTCACCTCCTTCCCCCTCTATGGCAATGATGGCTTGTTTCCTTTGTCTTCAAAGTTCCAGGTCTATAATTGCATCAGATTTTGTATTTGTTTGGGTTTATTATGTGCCCCTCCTACCCCACAAAAACAAAAGTCTCCAGACAGAGCAGATGTACTCTACGCCGGGCCCGGCCCCACTCCGCGGGCCGACTGATAGGGGGGAGTCCTCCAGACCGCGCTCTGGGCATGCGACTGAGCTTCTCTCAGCCTCCGCTGCTCCATCTGTGAAACGGGGTTAAGAAAAGTGGCGAGGGACCAGCAGTTAGCATAATGGCTATGTCGCTGGACTCCCAAGTAGTTGACCTTGGTTTGAGTTCCAGACCCGGTGGCTTAAACTTAGGCCGGGTGTGTGTGCGTGCGTGCCCAAGATCCCAAGAGGAGAAGGGAACAGAAGGGATTGCGGTATGGCCATCCCCCTTGGGGGGTGATTTCTCACTTTCTGTCTCTCTGTCTTTCTGGCGAGTGCATGCACCCTATAGCAAAAACCTCTCAAAAAAAAAAAAAAAAAAAAAAAAAACCCAAAAGACAAAAAACAGTGTGACACGGTGGATTCACGAGAGAGTGAGCCTGCAGGGGAAGGACCTCACTAATACCACAAATAGCCCGGAATGACCAGTGTGTACACCAACATTTTCATCAGTGATTTGTATGAGAACACAGAAGTGCTTCTGGTCCAGAAACTGGGGGAATATGTGCACGTGTGTGTGCATATGCATGTGTGTATGTGTGTGCACGTGTATGTGCATGTGTGTATGTGTGTGCGTGTGTATAGGAGTGGGTTTTAAAAACTTGTTGGAGGGGAGAAGATTGAATTTACTAGATCTAAAACAAATTTGAAAAGCACTCTGGGCAGTTTGGCTGATGGGCTGAGCGTCCCCAGATAAAACCGGACAGGGACAACACAAACCTGCACCCAGGCCCCAAGCCCACTTGCACACGTGGAAGACAGGGGGCAAGTCCAGTAGTGCCCAAGTCCCAAGGCAAATGAAAGGTCCTCAGATCTGAGCAAGGGGCCAACTTCTCCCCTTGTGGTTGGGAAGAAGACAGTGAAATCGGGTGGCCGCAGAGTCACAGGACCGGTCTGTGTGCTGTTGCGAGAACTTCCTGAACAGCTTGGCTTAGTGAGCGCGCTTTCTGCCAAGGCAGGTCTCTAGTGGAATGCCGGGGGCCTAGTCCAGAGCACCGCCTGTAATAAATCTCTGGGATGAACTTTCCGTAGACCGGCTGATCCAGTTGCAGGTTTTGCTGGACAGAAGGGTCCCTAAAACACACAGCTGAAAGGACAAGAAATGGAAGGAAAGGTGCTCCCAGTCCTCCCGGCCTGCAGCAGGGCTGACACCTCTTCATGTGGGACTGAGGGCTGTAGTTCCTGGGGATGGTGTCTACTTGAAGGCCCTCCTGGGTGCTGACCTTGGTGCCCCACCACAAAACCCCCCTATTTCCCTGTCTTGGCTCCAGCTGAAAGCCCCCGGCACACAGTGGGAGCTCAGTGATGGATGGAAAGTGATCTGCAAACCCAGACTCGGCCCTGCGTCTCGGGGTGTGCGTGCGTGCAGCCTCGCCTCCTTTCAGGCCTCTCCCCGCCCGGGCTGGAGCCCTGAGCGTCAGGTCAGGCCTGGAGGTCCCCTCCCAAGCCAGTAGTGACAATCCAGATCTTCTAGTCTCCACCACCATTCTCTTTAATTGCCTGAAAATTGACGATAGATGCAAGGAAAATAATGAGGCCTAATTATGTTAATTAAATGGCTAATTCATTAATTAACACACTCACATCCTCGGCGGGCGTGGAGAGCCCCTTTGCGGTGGCCGGTTGGTTGGTTCAGTTCCAGGCGGGGAGGCGGCCCAGCCTGGGCCAGAGCCGAGTCGCTCCCCCCGGGAGAGCGCGGAGGGGGCTGCTCGCCCTTGGATGCCCCCGCCCTGGGACCCTGGGCTGCTCCTTGGTCTCCCTCCTGTCGGCAGTTTCTATGCCCCTGGAAGGGGGCAATGGCAGATGTGGGCAACCTGCTTCTGTGTCACTCTGGAGCATGCTGGTGACTTCTTGCCTGGCCTCCCTGCCCGGAGGAGGTGGCCTGGATGGGCAGAGAGAGGGGGTGGGTAAAGCTTAGGGTGCTTTGAGACCCAGAGACAGAAGGGCACATCACCCGGGAGAGTGGAATGAGCCTGTGGCAGGGAGCGCCCAGGAGCTGGCATTTGGATCCCCTGGGGTTAAGATCAGGGTAGTAGAGGTCACCTTGACCTCTGCCTTGACCCACAGAGAGACCAGCCTTGTTCACAGCATAGACCAGCCCTCACCATGCCCCGCTGGCCCTGCATGGCTGGCCCAGCGTCCTGCAGGCTCAGCTCCCATCTCCCCGCCCGCCTCTGCCTGCCCCTCCTCTCCCCATTCAGAGCTCTTTCCTGAGTCCGCCTTGGTCGTTGGGTCAGGAACCCTCATGCGCCCTCCTGGGCCTGTTCATTGTGCTGGAGCCCTGGACCGTTTGCAGGGGTGTATTCACATGTTGACTGGCTCCCCAAACACCCTGGGCTCCACAGGGTGGTGGGGCCTGTCTCCCTGCTGCACCCCAGGACCAAGCTCTCTCCCTGAGACTGAGCTGGGACTCTTCTTGGAGAAGGGCAGAGGGCATGTCAAGGAGCACAGGCCTCATCCGCCTGGACTGGGGGCAGGTGTGGGACGGGTGGGCGGCAGTTACTCTCCTTCTCAGACGTGCCTTCCGGCCTCCCTGCAAGTCCCCGAGTCAAGGTTTGATGCCACAGGCAGGACTGTGGCCTCCTGGTCCTTCAGTTTTCTATTGATGATTTCTAGAGCCACGTGGGCTATCCCCACGGGTGCCCTGGTGCCCGCCCGCCCTGGTACTTGCCAGCCTTTCTCCTTTTTTTTTTTTTTTTTTTTAAGTTTTGCTCTAGGGCTTGTGTGCTCACTGGAGAGAGAGAGAGAGAGAGAGAAAGGAAAAGTGAGAAATCACCCCCCACACACAAGGGAGGATGGCCATGCCACAATCCCTTCTCCTGCATTCTCCTCTAGGGATTTTGGGCACATGCACCTGGTGAGTTTTCAAGCTGCCAGGTCCGGGACTCGAACAGCACAGTTGGCTATGTGGAATCCGGCTGCCTTGGGTTAAGACTCAGAATTGTTCCTCTCCACGGACATTTTTAGTAAAAGGTGAAAGATTTATATGATCTGAAGGGAGACCAGAATATCCTTTCTTTTTCTTTTTTTGTTTTCTTTCTTTCTTTTTTTTTTTTTTTTTTTTTTTTTTTTAGAGAGCTTGATTTTTGCTATAGGGTACCTGTGCTTGCCAAAGATGCAGAGAGAAAGTGAGAAATCACCCCATCCCCTTGGGAGGGATAGCCATGCCACAATTTCTTCTCCTTCATTCTTCTCTCAGTACTTTGGACACACACACACACACACACACACACACACACGCAGTATAACTTTCAAGGTACTGGGCCTGGGACTCGAACTGCAGTTGGCCATGTGGGAATCCAGTGCCACAACTACCATGCCACCTGCTGGCCCCCGGCCTTATCTCTTCAGCAGTCCCAGGGACAAATAATCTCTCTGGATGGTGGTGACTGGACAGACAACTCCCCACAATCCCTGGTGAGGGGCGTCAGCCAATGGGAGAGAGGGCCTCCAAACTGTAGCTACCCAGGCTCAGAGAGGGCAGGCCCTGCAGGGAGAGGAAGAGAGTGCTGACTGGTGCCAGGTGGAATTCAGCACCATTTTCCAGGGAGAAGAAATCGATTGCTTTATTGCTGAGACTTAATTTGAAGGAAGTGAAACTAAAGCTTCATAAGAAATATGATTATTATAAAATGTTTAAGCTTCTGCCTGGGGGGCCTCGGCCCTGTTCGTCTCACCCTTGTCTGGGGTAGCAGGAGCCACAATCTCACCCACTAATTGGAATGGATTTCAAAAGTGCAATAAAAGCAACCACCTCAATGTGGGAACTTGTCGCTTGGAGCTGTCTCTGGGCAGACGTGATGGATGTGGGGATTCTGCAGAGCTTGCATCTCCTGGCCTCTGGCCTCCCGGCCCTCTTCCCCTCCAAGGGATAATAATAATAATAATAATAATAGCAAGCATAAGAAGAGTAATCATAAGAGCAACTAAATATTTAGTGAGCATTTACTATGTGTTGGGCACTGAGCTTGGCACTTTGCAGGCCTCATCTCATTGAATCTTCCATCAAGTCTGCAAAGTGTATCAGTCAGCTATTATCACAAAATTCCTGCATAACAAGCAACCCCCAAACTCAGTTGCTTAACAGCAATTGTTTTTCTCATTGAACTGTCGATTGTCTGGGAGTTGGCTGGTCCTCTCTGGGCTCAGTTGAGGCACCTAGGCTCTGTGTGATGTGTCCATTGTCTCTTTGGGACCAGCACCCACCTGGGCAGATTCTCTCAAGCGGAGGCTCAAGAGAGCAAGTGGAAACACCTATGACCTCCTGAGCCCCAGGCTCTCCTCCCTTCTGCCTCGGTCTGTTGCCAAGGAAGTCACACAGCCGAACTCAAAGTCACAGGAGAACAGCATCCTGCCTGCTTAGTGGGAGACATTGCAAAGGCACCCAGGAGAGTGTGGCTACCAGGAGAGGTGACGACATGGACCACCACTGTCATCCACATGGTAGGTGACTGTTATTGTTCCCTTTATACAGATGAGGAAAAGCAGGCTCAGAGAGGAAAAGTCGCCTGCCCCAGGTCACAGGGCCACTGTGGAGCTGGGATTCAGAGCTAAGCGTGTGTGCTTTTCAAGCCTGAGGTCTCGGAGCTCTTTCTCATTATCCGTGTCAGGGCTTAAACCCACGCTGCCTGGGAGGGCAGGTCAGCAGGAGCCAGTCTGTTCTGACCCCAGGCACACAGTTGGTCCTGCCAGCTGAGGCTCTGGTGCCCCTGGTCCTGCCCCCCCCACCCCCTCCCAGGACACGAGGCACAGGCTCCTGGAAAGGGCAGATTTCCCCAACCTAATCTTCACTCTGTCTGTGAGGGGGACCCGGCTCTGCAGCTGGGAAGAGAGGAAGCAGGTGCAGTGTGCCCCATACGAGGGTGCCACGCTCAGCAGACTTGCCCCCTGCTGGCCCTTCATGTGGCCGGCACTCGCGACAGCCTGCTGGGGCCACACGAGGCCTGCCTGACCCAGAATCACCTGTGTCTGGGTTTTCTGCCTCCCAGGTGCCCGGGAGCAGCCCTCAGCACCCTGAGCCCTCCCTGGGGCTCCTAGGATCTGGCCAGTGGGACCTGTGCCCAGAAAACTGTGGCTGTGTGATCTCTGAGACCACGGACTCTCACCACCTGGCTCTTTTTAAGTGTTTATTATTTCCCTATTACCCGAGTAATGCATGTTCATTGCAGGAAAATTAGAAAATACAGAAAAGCATAAAGAAAAAAAATCAAGTATAACCAGTTTAGAGGCATCTTCGCTCATTAGAGGCATAAACATGAAATGGTTTTATCTCTTCCAATAACTGCCTCCACTCTGCTATCTCTGAGCCACCCTCTCCCTTCCTGCTGGGTGATGAGTCTGTAAATGACATCTGGGTCCCAGAGTGTCACTCCCCACTGTGGGTTGTTAAGAGTGCCTCGTTCTAGTACCCAAGGCTCAGCTATTTTCTTTTTCTTTCTTCTTTTTCTTCTTCTTTAGGTTTTTATCATAGGGCACATGTGCTCACTAGTGAGAGACCGACAGAGGGAAAAGTGAGAAGAGAAAGTGAGAAGTCACCTCCCAGGGGGATGGCCATGCTGCAATCCCTTCTAGGACTTTAGGCACACATGCACATGTGTCTGGTGTGATTTTCAAGCCTCTGGGCCTGGGACTCGAACCACGGTCAGCAATGGGGAGTCCAGCACCTTAACCACTACCCCATCAGCTGGCCTGGCTCAGCTAGCGTCAAACTGCGGCTCCATGTTCTGTTCAAGGCTTGTCCTCCTCCCCTGGCCCCACCCCAGGGGTCCCTCCCCCTGCTGAGGCGCATCTAGCCTCTTTGGAAGATTATGGCTGCTGGTGTGACTTGACCATGGGTGGATGGCCTTTCCAAAGGGTCTCCTTGGAGAGGGAAGGGCTCCCTCTGTGCTGTCCCAGGCCTTGCAGGTTCCCCCACCCTCGTGATTTGAGTTCTTGTAGTGGGTGGTCCTCTGTCCCAGGCTGCTTTGGCCCCTGTAGGCCTGTGCCCTGAGCTCACATTCCTTGGTGGCCTCAGACATGGGGACCTCAGGCATTTGTGTAGGGCAGGAGCCTTGGGGCCTGGGACTCGGGATGGCCCTTAATTCTGCCTGCTGCTCAGTCACCCCTCCCACCCCCTGCACCTTTTTCCTGGGCCCAGCACTTAGCCAGGCAAGTGGGCGTCCTCTCCCTGCAGGCACCTGCACTGGAGGAGAGATCCCCTTGGACCTGGGGGCGGGGGGGGGGGGGAACGGTGGACTCTCACCTCCAAGCGAGGGCAGGGGAGAAATTGGCCAGTCCCCCTCTCATTCTTGTCTAAGAATGCCTGGGGGGAGGGGTGTGATGGGGGGAGGGGTGTGGCAAGGGGTGGTTCTCGGGCTCTGAACCTCGTCTGGTGCCCAAGTCCTTCCACCTGGTAATGTCCATTGGAGGAGGGGTGGCTGCCCAGTGCGAGTGGAGGTCCTGTCTCCAGAACCTTCTCTCCTTCCCTGGGCGAGTCATTGGCAGTCAGCGGGGCGGTGCCCCTGAAGGCTGACCAGGGCAGAGACGGACCTCTGAGCCCAAGTGGGCTGGACCAGGGGCAAGAGAAGGGTCTCCGCAGGTGCCTGGACCAAAGCTGGAGGCCCCAGGAGCAGGGCCTTTGTGCTCCTCCGAGAGTGCGGGCGCAGGGAGAGAAGGGACGGGAGAGGAGGCACGGTTCTGCCGGCCTCTAGCGCATGGCCCCTGTCCCCGGGGCCCTTAGTACCCTGTGTCCTTGGGAAAAGCCTCGTCATCGCAGATCAATTAGGTAGGTCCATCACTTAAACCAGGGTCCTGGGCAATGTGCAAATACCCTTGGCCATCTACGTGTGTCTGACTGCACATGAGGAAGAGGGCTTGCAGTCCCACACTTCCCCCGTTGCTGTCCAATGACCGTCATGGGAAGCCTGTGGGGGAAAACGGCTCTGCCCTCGGCACGTCTGGAACACACTGGCTGCATGAAATACGTTTTGATTAGTATTTTTTACTGCAAGACTTGTCAGAGCCTTTACCATGTCAATGTGCATTTGTGAGTACACAAGTAATTCTCAAACTTGCTTGACCACATAACGTCTCTTGGAACACTCTTCTGCGGGTGAGTCTGGGGGATGCTAGGTCCTTGTATTATTCCATGTGTTTTGGCCTATTTTTCTGTCACTAACAACTGGACACCACACTGGATAATTTATGAGGAGTGGAGGTCAGGCCCAGCTGCGATACACATTCCAGTTGACGCTGCTTCTTGGCAGGCCGGGGCCACATAGGAGGCCTGGTTTGATCCCTGGCCCACCCTAAAAGCCAGGTGTGTGGTGTGTGCCTGTATTCCCAGCTATGTAGGAGGCTGAGGCAGGTGGATTGAGACTCTTTCTGGGAAAAAATAGAGGTTTATTTAATTTAGCTCGTGGTTTTGGAGGTCTAAGATCTCGGGGTCATGTCTGGGGAGGGTCTTCTTATTGGAGACTCTGCAGAGCTCCGAGGCAGTGCAGGGTGGGGCAGGAGAAAGCAGGAGCTGGGTGTCACTGCTCGTCTTGCTCCTTCTTGTCAAGCCCCCAGGATCCAGTCAAGGGGGCCCCACCCTGATGACCCAATCTAATCCTAATCCCTCGTAAAACCATAGTCAGATTAGATTTCCACCCTCTGTGCACCGTCACAACACAACCACATTTCAACACATGGGTTTTCTGGGGACACATTCAAACGACAGCACCGCGATATGATTCCGTCATCCTCCTCGTCCCTACTCACACTGACTGGTGCTTGCTGCCTGGAGGCCCTGCGTGTGGGTTGGCTGTCCCACTGAAGATCTCCATTCCTCCAGACGAGTAAACTGAGGCCTGGGTAAGTTCAGTAACTTGTCTGATGCCATGTCGAGAGCCAGGAAGAAACACCTGAGCCCTCTTTTACCCACCAGGCAGAGTTACTGGTTTCCCTACTTAACACACGCCATGAACACCTTTTCCCAAAAAGTTCAAGGAACATGCATTTAAAATGCAAATTTATTTTGGGGCAAAAAAATGGAAACCCATGCAGTTTCTTCACAATACACAGTTCCCATGAATGTTTGTAGATGACAGTGTGTGGTGGTCCCCTCGTCAGTGTGCCTTTTTGAATGGTCTGATTCTCCCTGTCGGCATCCCTCAGCATGGAACTCTGTGGGGCGAATTGCCTGCGAGATGATTGGCTGACACGGCCTAGCGTGGCGTCAGGGAGGAGCTTGCGACTGGTCACTGGGTTCCTGGGAAGACTTGTCCTTTCTGCCAAACACAGCCTGCAAGCTTGAACCTAGCCCTGTGCAGCTGGGGATCTAGGGTGGGGGGCCCTCCTCCTTTACCCCGCCAGCCTGCAGGAGCAGGCCTGGAGGACAAGTCATGCCTGTGGGCCGCACCGGGAGGAGGGGAGGCACCTCCGCCTTCCTGGGTCTCTCCTGGCCACAGCGGTAAGACCCGAGGCAGGCATAGGTCAGGCCTGGGTCAGAGCACCCTGGGCAGTCTCTGAGGGTGCTGCAAGAAGGCGTGGTGCATGCGCACAGAGAAGCAGAGGCGCAGAGGGCAGAGTGGGCAGGACTGGCAGGACTGGAATCAAAACAGTAGAGGGACCGGCAGATGGCATAACAGTTATGTTGCTGGACTCCCATGTAGTTGACTGCGGTTTGAGTCCTGGACCCGGTGGCTTAAACTCAAGCCGGGTGTGTGTGCATGCGTGCCCAAGATCCCAAGAGGAGAATGGAGGAGAAGGAATTGCAGCGTGGCCATCCCCCTTGGGGAGTGATTTCTCACTTTCTGTTCTTTCTCTCTCTCTGGCTTTCTGGCAAGTGCAAGTGCCCTATAGCAAAAACCTCTCCAAAAAACAAACGATAAAAGAATCAAAGCAGTAGAGAGTAACAGAGACAGAGAGACTGCGAGAGACACATGGAAAGAGACAGGCAGCTGCTCAGGCTCCCCTCCCCGGCCTGGCTTTACTTCCTGCCTCTAGGTCCCAGGAGAGCCCCGAGAGCCTTCATCTTCCTCACCTGAGTTGGCAGAATGGCCAAGTCTTCCCAGGAGCCGACATTCCTCTTACCTGCAGCCGCAGGGCCTGATCAATCCCCTCTTGGGGGGCCACTGTGGCTTCTCAGCCATCCTTTGCTTCCCCCGAAGTCCTCACAGGACTGAGGGTTCTTGGGTGATGGCATGGGGGGCTGGGCTGGGGTGACCTGGGTCCTGTGCCAAGGGGACAGGTAGTGGCCTCCTCTCCACCCACTGACCTCTGTGAGAGCCCCACATGGGGCCTGGGCATTTCCAGGACCCCCAAGATGACCACCGGCCAGGTCTAGTCCTCAGAGCCCACAGCTCCCAGCCTCAGTGGGCCTCGTTCAACACCTCCCTGGCATGTCAGTCAATGCCCAGGCAGGGATCAGATGGCACACCCCAAAGGGGCACTGGGAGAGATTTGGATGAAGGCTCTCCTTGGAGAGCAGTGGGTGGGTCTGAGACACCCACGGGAAGTAGCAGAGGAGGCACGGCACTCCGGCCGCCATGGCAGGAAGCGATCTCTGAACCCAGAGAGCACTGCTCCCTGGAGGGAGCCCAAGGCGTGGGGATCAGGGTGGTCTTCCCTCAAGGATCTTGACCTCTGGACAGAGCAAAGCTGGGGCTGCCAACCCGAGCCCAGCAGGGGAGGAGCTGGGAGGATAACCCCCCAAGCCCTTTCCTCCATGCTGGCTTGGTCTCCTCCTAGCATCCCCACGGGCTGAACTGACACCAGACAGAGGGCGGGCTGATGCCACCCACAAAGCTCGAGGACCAGGGCAGGAGGGAAGATGTCTCTCAGAGGACAATGGAGGTCAGCTGGCTCAGAGCTACTGACCCCAACACCAAGGGGCTGTCCTTAGGGGGCACTGCCCGCTGGCTCTGAAGTCCGTCCGCTCAGCGCACCCCCTTTCAGCATGCACAGAGGGTCCTTGGAGATCAGATGGGGCAGGTGTGGTGGTGAGAGAGCCCAGCCCTGTAGCCCCTGCAGATGGCCCCCCACCCCCGATGGGCGGCCTTATCGCCGCGCTAGTCAGAACACATTTGGTAACGTAGCAGCGAGGGCCTGGCACCATCCGGGGCGAACAGAGACCTGGAAAAGAGCGACGCATTGAGCATCCAGGGCCGGCCCGAGGACATCGTGTGGCCAGCACCCGGTGGCTGCTCCAGAGGTGGGAGGCTCGCTGCTATTTCCATGCAGACCAGGATCAGCGCCACCACAGGGAGAGCCCTGCCTCTGGGGCCGGAGAAGGACGTCTAGAAAGAAGTGAAAATCGTGTTAGCTGCGCCCTGCAGGCCAGCCAGGGTCATGGTTTCCTACCCACCTCGGGAGGGGCGGGTCATTAGGCTGGGCTCCCAGGGCCACGTCCTCAAGAGGACGCTCCAGAGTCACAGAGAAGAGGACCTGGATGCCGGTGGGGCCCGGCGCTGCGAGAGCTCCTGGGTGGGCGCACCCTGCCGCCTCCTCACAGCCCTGAAGGAGGTGCTTTATCACCTCCACTGGACTGAGGAGACCGAGGCTCCCAGGGCTGGAGCCCCGCCACGGTCACGGCCAGAGAGTGGTACGCGAGTATCCCTCGGTTGTCTCCTAGCGGCTGTCTGCCCACCCCGCCACCCCCTTAATTCTTGCTGAATCAGGAATGAAAGAATGAAGGGAAGCAAAGCTCGCACTCCAGGCCCTGGAGCATGCGACTCAGGGCTGCCTCTGGATGCCCAGCACTAACACGGTGTCCTCCTCCTTCAGAGCGGAGGCCGTGCCCCGGGTCCCTGGAGGCTGGAGTCCCACCACGTCCGTGAGCTGGGGACGGGAGCCTCGCTCAGGCCCGCCTTGGCCATGGCTGGCTTGCTGCTGGGCAGTTCCTGGCTTTCTCTGTCTCCCCTCGTGGTCCCCAGCCTGAAGGTAAAAAGTTCACGCGGGCGGCCATCCGTCGCGGGCTGTCAGACGGCCCTGTAATCTCTCTGTGGTTTTATTACTTAAAACCAGCGCGCCCGACTGGGCTGGGGAATTTTCCAAGGTGTTGGCGGCCGCCTCGGGCCCCATTTATATCGTGCCCGAGTTTCCTTCCAGTCTCCTTGAGACAAGTGACCAGCAGGCCCCGCTGTGAAGGCCATATCAGTCATTTGCCAACGGGAGCCAGGCCGTGAATTATCAGGGGATGGTGCGGTGGGGAGTGCGGGCCGGGGGCGCAGGGTGACAGTAAACATGTCCCCAGAATGTGTACCCCATCACTCACGGGCAGATAGCAGATCTAGGCACACATGAGGCCCCTATCTCTAAATCTAGCTTGACCTGTGGGAGAGTTGGAGGTGACTTTCAAGGGAGACTCCGCAGGGAACCGGGACAGAAGTTGATGGTAGGCATGTTTGCCCGCCCTGCGGGGACAGAGTGGCCATCTGCAGAACACGGACCTTCGGGCTAATTAACACATTCATCCACTTACACTTTTATCCACAACAATCTGTTAACTGAGCATGGGCTATGTGAAGGGGGTGTACATTTTG
Source organism: Tupaia tana (assembly GCA_026018925.1). NCBI lineage: Eukaryota > Metazoa > Chordata > Mammalia > Scandentia > Tupaiidae > Tupaia > Tupaia tana. The sequence continues at coordinate 98,676,926 of JAKSZU010000013.1, forward strand.
AATTTCTCGTGACATGCAAAATGAAAGTCTTTACTGGGGGGGCAAAGGGACCCTAGAAAGAAAAGGGGACAGACTGCTGTTGTCCTCGCTCTCTGGTTCCATGTCACCTGGCCCAGCTTGAGGCCCTGCTGGCCGACCTTCTTGTTATGTATGGGACCGAGAGGCTCACTGAGGGGCAGCTACCCTGGCCCGGGCAGGGCCTCGTCCCAGGACAGCTGTTCCACGCCAGGTTTTGTACTGGGCACCCATCGCCAAGTCTCAGCAAAGCCTTGCCACCAGCCCATGACTAGGGACGGTGATCGCCCCACGTGACAGAAGGGGACAGGCACGTGGTGAGTAGGAGGCCATCCAAAGTCAACCTGGCTCTGTCAGTCTCTGAAGTCCCCTGAGAGGAGGACTCAGTCTGGAGGGGTTCGAGGATCCCAAGTGTCCCATCCACCTGCCACTGAGCTCCAGGTGTGGGTGTCGCTACCCTTTAGTCCACGGAAAGGGGAGGGTTCTGTGGCACAAGACAGAGATTAGGGACAGAGAGGGGCCCTGAAAATTAGGAAGAAGAGTAGAGAAAAGAGAAGCAGGGGAAGAGGGCAGGGATGGGGCTGAGATGAGGCGGAGAGAGACACCAGGAAGATGAGAGAGATCTGGGAGACAGTGGCAGCCCCGGAGCCAAGCGCACCTCCCGTCTGACCGCTGGTCTCATGCCTTTCCCCTCTTTGCTCTTCCCTGTCTCTGTGTCTTGCTGCGTCAGGCTCCTGTGGCTTCTGTGGCTCCGACTTTGCAGGTGCTCAGTCTCACCTCCCTGAGCCTCAGTCTTCTTACCTGTGGAGTGGAGATGACAGCGAGCGTTCTGAGAGCAGGGAGGCAGCCTGTCCTGGCCGACCCAGGACGTTCCTGGTTGTAGCACCGCGGATCCCCTGGCCTGGCAGGCTCTCGGTCCTGGATAAGCCGGGACTGTTGGTTATTCTGGGAGAGAGTGGCTCGGGTGTCCCCAGTCCCTGGGACACAGCAGGCTCAGTGCACACGACCTTTCTGGGCTATCTCTCAGCATTGTTCTCTTTGACTTTCTTGGTTCTTCTTCTCTGGCCTTCTTTATTTCTGCCTTGTTTGTTCTAAGTCTCACTCCTTGTCCCTTTATCTTCAGGTCTCTGGTTCAAATCCCTTCTCCTCGTGTCTCCCCCAAATTCCACTTCCTCCCCATCTTTGCCTCATATCCTTTCCTGCCCAGTATAGCCCATTTCACCTTTCTCTGCCTCTTCCTGATTTTGGAGTCCCCTCTTTTGTCCCCAGTCTCTGCCCTATGCCTGAGTATCTACCCTTATCAGGTGCTAGACCAAGGGATGGGGTGGATGGTCAGGAGGGGATACCGCCCTCCCTTCACAGGGACCCAAATTCTAACTGAGGGCATGAGATCGGGCCGAAGGTCCCAAGGGCAGGTTCGGGTCAGTGAAAGGGACAGGCCCAGGAGGCACAGCGAGCAGCTCACCTGGCCGGGAGCGGCCTGCGTCCAACCTCCCTGGAGCAGCCTGTCTGCGCTCAGACAAGGACTGACTCTTTCAAAGATAATTTATTGGCTGATACCTCATTGCACATGGTAATAGCTTGTGCTTAAATAATAATAAGCTTGATTGCCGTGCAGTCGTTAAACTTTTTTCCCATCCGGTTTAACTGACCATTTTGTGTGTGGTTTGGAAGAAGGGGGGAGAGAGAACCCAGTCATTATCCCGGGCCTGAAACGGGAGTTAATTTCTAATGAAGGTATAATTTTATTCCAATGATTTTACATTTAATTAACTAAAGCTACAAGTAATTTGAAATTATACAGTGATGGGGCCTCACTTTGGGGATCACAGAGGGCAGAGGAACATAGGGCAGGCAGGAGAGAGGGGCCAAGGAGAGAGGGCCCTGTGTCGAGCCGTGGCTGGGACCCGGGACCCGTTACCTCTTGAATCCTCATCTGAAGCTTGGCGGTCGGGATTGCTGTTTATTTTACGGATGTGGAAAGGAAGGCTTGCAGCAACGAGAGCACTGACCCTGGTTTTTGGGCTGTCCTTTCCTCTCCCCCCTATTCTGGAAGCAGCAGCCCTGACTCTCCAGCTCCCTACCCTCCTCACTCCGTCCTACGGGGCACCATTGTCCTTCCACGACCCTGACCCCTAGTACCACTTGGGCGGGCCGATTACTCCCTACTCTGGGATTTTTGAACTTGAACACAAGTTAGGCAGAGACCTTTTGGTGGCCAAAGGACAAGCTTTGCTCTTCTTTTTGACCTAATTTAACGTGTGTGTTCTGTTTGGTAAGGGGCACAGATCTGAGTGGACAGCCAGATGGCTTTGACACATGTTCACACCCAGGTATCCACCACCTGGATCATATTCCAGCAGACGTGCTCATTCCTCTCCCCAGCCCGTATCTCCCAGGTCTGGTCTGGGATGTCTACCGTGAGTGTTGGACTTGGTGTGAATCGAACAGCACACACTCCTCCATGTCTGGCTTCCGGTATTCAGCGTCATGCTTGCCGAAGGTATTCACATCGTCAGTGTCCCTGCAGTTCGTTCTTTTAAGTCGCTGCATGCATTTGCTATCTTTTACTCATTCCTTCTCTTGTCAATAGCCATTCGTGTTCTGGGCTATATTGAGCCTATCTTGCGGTGGGTATAAGCACTCATTTCTCTTGGGAGTATGGCAGGAGAGGACCAGCTTGGTCTCTCTATCTCTGCCTGTACCTATCTCTACCTTATCTTTAGCTTTAGTCCTGCTGCCGAGTCATTTTCCAAACTAGTTGTACCAACCTAGATTCCTTTCAGCAGTTGAGGAGATTTGTGGTTGTTCACATTCCCTCTACTGTGTGGCATTACTGGGTCTTTCAGCCTTCTGGTTGGGGTGTGGTATATCACACTCAGGTTTTACTTTGAATGTTCCTGGTGCCTAATGAAGTCAATGATATCGAGCGACTTTTCTAGCTTTAGTCATCATTTTGCTACCCTTTTCAGTCTTGCTATTGTCTGAACGTTTGTGTCCCTTTAGACTCTGTATATTGAAATCTACTCCCCAGTGTGGTGGTAGTAAGAGTTAAGACCTTGGGGCCAGCATGTGGTATAGTGGTTAAGGTGCTGGATTCCCACATGGTTGACTGTGGTTGGAGTCCTGGACCCAGCGGCTTGAAACTCATGCCGGATAATGCATGCATGAATGCTGAAAATCCCAAGCGGGAATGGAGGAGACGGGCTTGCACCCCCGGGGGGGGGGGGGGTGATTTCTCTCTCTTTCTGTTTCTGTGTCTTTGGAAAGCATATGCACCCTATAGCATAAATCTCTCTCTCAAAAAAAAAGTTAGGATCTGTGGATTGATTCGGTCGTGAGGGGGGAGCCCTCTTGAATGGGATTAGTGCTCTCATGAAAGAGGCCCAGGGAAGCTTGTTTGCTCCTTCAGCTCTATGAGGATGCGGGAAGAAGCAGAGTGAGCCTTCGCCAGACACTGAATTTGTTGGCGCCTCAATCTTGGACTTTCCAGCCTTCAGAACTGTGAACTGTGAATTTCTATGGCTTATAAATTACCCAGTCTGAAGATTTTTGTTACAGCATCCTGAATGTACTAAGTTATGTCCATCCAATTCTTTTGACCAATATAAAAAACTGAGTTGTTTATTTCTTTTATTAATTGGTAGCAGCTTTAAAAATATATTCTGAAAATTGCTTTCTCACTCTCTTGATGGTATACCTTTTTTTTTTTTTTAATTTGCTGCAGGGTATGTGTACTCATCAGAGAGAGGAAGAGAGAGAGAGAGAGAGAGAGAGAGAGAGAGAGAGAGAGAGAGAGAGTTTTAAACCACCAAACCACCCAGGGAGGATGGCCATGCCACAATCCTTTCTTCTTCATTCTCCTTTTGAGATTTTGGGCATGCACACACATGCACCTGCTGTGTTTTTCAAGCTGCTGGGTTCTGGACTCTAACTACAGTCAGCCATGTGGCATTCAGCTGCCTTAACTACCATGCCACTGACTGGCCCCTATGGTGCCTTTTGATGGCTATGAGCTCTTGATTTGAATGAAGTCGAAAGGTACAGGCTCAGGGAGCAGAGTGATGCAATAATTAACAACGCCTGCTGTGAGCATGTGGGGGGAATTATTGTCATACATTGCACTGATCTGACAGCCCTCAGCTGGGAGCTCTCTTACCTGCTCTCTTTCACCTGGTGGTGCACCCCTCTTTTTTTTTTTTTTAAATAAGAGCTTTATTGAGACATAATTTACCCCACACAATATGACCACAGAATCCAATGGTTTTGCTTATATTCAAAGAGTTGTGAGACTATCATCATAATCAATTTTAGAATATTTTTTTAAGCCCCAGAACAGACTCTGTGCCACCAGCAGTCATTCTTCATTTCCCTTCAGCCCTGCAACTACTAATCACTCTCTGTCTTTATGAATTGTTTATCCTGAGCATTTCACGTAAGTTCATTTGGTCTTCTGGGTCTGGGTTCTTCAGCTTAACATAAGATTTATGTTTCAAGGTTCATCCATGTTGTATTGGTTTCTTCTTATTATAAAATACTATTTCATCATCTGGATATACATTTATACATTTAGCTTGTCACTCATTAGTTGATGGGTATTTGGATTTTTGTCATTGTTTAACTATTATAAATAATGCAATGAACACTCACATAACTTTTTTTTTGTTCTTTATTTTATTGAGACAATTTATTACATTAATCAATTTTTGGGTGTTAAACCACCCTTGCATTCCTGGGGTAAGTTTCATTTTGTCATGGTATGTAATACTTTTTATATATTACTGGGTCAACTTTTTGAATATTTATAAGAATAAATGGTCTGTAGTTTCTTTCTCTTTGTGATGTTTGGTTTTGGTGGGGTGTCTTTTTTTCTATAAGGTGTTCCTGAAGTGTGTACAGAAATTGGGAGCTTCTCACATAGGTAAGGCTATTACAAAATTTCTAATTCTATCAAAATGCTTTGACCCAATTCTCAAGAAGTTTCTAGGAGCCCGAACATTCTTTGATTCTGTCCCTTTTCCTTCACAGTCAGCTCACAGTTGATGGCTTACGCCCAGTGAACATCTGACCGAGGCTAAAGAATCTATGCCTTTCAGCATAACCAATGATCTTCATCTTTGCCCATTCGTTATTTAGAGGCCCCATCGATCTTCTTACTAATATCAGACCTTTTATTGTTTTTCCATTTTCTTCTTGTCCTTATTAGGCCATAAAGAAGATGTGTAATAAAATATCGAAATCATTGCCTGACACTCTGGCACGAAGATGGCTGTGCTGTCAGAAGCGAGCCACGGACTCTCAGGCAGCACCCATGTACTCCCAGGTGGCTCCACGGCTTCATTTAGCAGCTGGGGTACCAAGGCCCAGATCAGGCTGCTGAAAGACAGGGTGTCTGAGTGTAAGGAGCAAAGCTGTGGGTCGTGTGAGTTCTGCCTTGTCTCCAGGGTTCCTTTCCGATGCCCCTTCATGTTTCTGTGGTCAGCTGGAGTGCCAGTTGGGTTAGGTGCCTCATCTGGGCTGTCTGGTTTCTGTTCCATGGTCTCACATGCTACAGTATCCCAGCCTGGACTTGTTCACGTGGCAGGTTTAGCAAGAGGCTCCAGAGTGAGGCTGCAGAAGCTGCAAGGCGTGGGGTGTTCTCACATCTGCCACTCTAATTGGTCATTGCAAATCCTGAGGCCAGCCCAACTTCAAGGGGTAGGAAATATACTCCCCCTACTGATGGGAGATGCTGTCAAGTCACAATGCAAAGTTATATGAATACAGGAAGAAGAGTACAGCTGGATCTGACTTAACGATGGCTTTCTGACTTACCTACGGTTCCAAAGCTATATGCATTTGGTAGAATTGTACTTTGAACACCCTTACAACCATACTGTTTTTTACTGTCAGTATAGCATTCAAGAAATTCCATGATATATTCAACACTTTATTATAAAGTGAATTTTGTGGGGCCAGCAGGTGGTGTAGTGGTTAAGGTGCTGGATTCTCACATGGTCGATAGTGGTTAGAGTCTCAAACCTGGCAGCTTGAAACTCGTGCCAGGCACATGTGCATGTGTGCCCAAAAATCCCAGGAGGAGAATGGAGGAGAAGGGATTGAGGCATGGCCATCCCCCTTGTGGGGCAATTTCTAACTTTCCCTCTCCTGTGCCTTATGGAAAAACCCTTACAAAGATATGGATTTTGGTCAGATGATTTTGCCCACCTCTAGGCTAATGTAAGTGTTCTGAGCATGTTTAGGGTAGGCTAGGGCACACTATGTCGTTCAGTAGGCTAGGGGTATGAGGTGCGTTTCTGAGTTATGACATTTTCCACTTACACCGTATTTATTTGGATGGAGGCAACCCCATTATAAGTTGAGGAGCGTCTGTAATTGGGACCACTTTTGCAAATATCCACCATGTAATGTATTAGAGAGGCAATTGTTCCAGCCTGTCCTGCTGTCACCTTTAGAGTGGTTGTAAGAGTTTTCTGGTGAACCCTTTACAAATGTCGGTGAATATGGTGGTGGCCTGGATAGAGCAAGGCAGGACTTTTGGCTTGTTTTTTAGTTTTTTTGGCACACACTTCTGTGCACGGGCTCTCCAGAGACAGATGAGACAGTGAGAAGGGAAGTGAGAAATCGCCTCCCCCATCAACCTCTCCCCAGTGGAGAGGACTGTGCCGTAATCCTTTCTCTTCTACTCTCCTAGGATTTGGGGCATGCACACATATATCCCAGGTATGATTTTTTTTTTTTTTTTGGAGAGGTTTTTGCTATAGGGCGCGTGCGCTCGCCAGACAGACAGAGAGAGACAGAGAGACAGAAAGCGAGAAATCACCCCCCCAGAGGGGATGGCCACGCCGCAATCCCTTCTCCTCCATTCTCCTCATGGGATCTTGGGCACACACGCACACATGCCCAGCGTGAGTTTAAGCTACCGGGTCCAGGACTCAAACCACCGTCGACTATGTGGGAGTCCAGTGACATAGCCATTACACTAACTGCTGGTCCCACCAGGTATGGTTTTCAAACTGCCAGGTCCAGGACTTGAAGCCTGGCCAGCCATGTAGGAATACAGAGCTTTAACCATTATGCCATCTGTTGGCCCCGAGTGAGACAGATTTAATGATTTTCAGAGGAAGCCTCAGGGAACTAATAGGGGCTGGAGAATGGGGGCTGGGCTCCACCTTGGTGACTCCCGTGAGGTGCCCAGCAGGTCAGTGTGGCTGGAGCTGAAGTGGACAAAGGGGCTAGAGGAGGAGAGGCTGAATGAAGCAGGGGTCAGGGATCTAGTCAGGCTGGGCCTTGAACCACCTGTTCAGGGGAGTGGCTTGTTTCAGACACAGGGAGAGGGGAGCTCTCAGAGCTACAACAGGAGGGATGTGTTCACAAGTGTGTGCATTTGTTCATTCACCGGCTAATTCGCTAAGGGTTTCCTCAGCACCCCGGACTGACCGGAGGCTGGGGACACAGACTCAGTTTCTGGTCCCCACCTCTCTCTGAACCAGGGGGCAGGCAGAGGCATGGGGGCCAGCCCGGGGCATGGAAGGGTGCTGGGGGCAGGGTTGTCCCAGCCCTGTGGGAGGCAGTGGGGAAGGTTTCCCAGAGTAAGAGAAGCTCCTGCAGGTTCTGGGCTGAACTGTGGCCAGGAGGGAGGGTGGGCAGTGTGCTCGGACAGAGGCTCTTGGCCTGGAGGATACTGAGTGGAGCATGTTGCTTGTTGCCTGCTCACTCTGAGCCAGGCCCCACGCTGAGCTTGCCACACGCAGCCCGGAGCCATTCTCCTAGCAGCCCTTAGTGGGGCCCCCCATGTCCTAGCCCTGCCTCTTGCATAAGGGCTGCCGCGGCCTGGAGAGGTGGTGCTTGCCCAGAGCCTCTCTAGAGTTGGGAGCTGGGGTCCCGTCGTGGTCAGTGACCGCTGACCCCGTGGGAAAGGAGAAGGGGGATGGGTGGTTACTGGGGAACAGGGAAGGAGGGCCTGGGGGTGGCCAGGGATGGGTCCCAGGACACCTGGCTAGAGGTCAGGATTTGGAGAGAACCCCCTAGCCAGGACGGTAGGGGCTTTGGGAAGTCCGGGTTGGGGGTGTCCTGAGACTGTCTGGGTCTTGGGAAGTCCGGGTTGGGGGTGTCCTGAGACTGTCTGGATCAAGGGCTCTGAAGAGCCTCCCTGAAGGCACCCTGAGGCATGAGTGAGGCTGGAGCAGCAGCACCCTGAGAACTCCCTTCTGCTGGGCCAGGATATCTGCCTCACCCACAGTAGCACACTCAGGGTGCACGCCTATGCATGCGGCGCAGAGTCCGCAGGCTGCTCTGTGCATGAGTGTGTCTGTGTTTGTGTGCAGGAGTGTGCCCCATGCCTGGACGCATGTTTTCGAGTGAAGCTCAGGAGTTGATGCAGCTAGTGGGTGTGGTGGGGGCGGGGGGAGCTGCAATCCCACCCAGCCCCAGGAGTGCTGACCACAGACCCAGAACTGGGCCACTGCATTCCAGCCGAGGGGCTGGGACTTGATACGTGCTCAGACAGGGTTTTGGGGCCTGGGAGGGTAGGGCAGGGGCTCAGCCCTGTCAGGTTGGGTAGGGGGGTGTTCAGTCTTGGAGGAGCAGGGCAGCTGGTACAGGGAAGGGGAAGGGACTTGCTTTGTCCTGGTGACCATGGCTAGCTGGGCCGTCCACATGGAGCCAGTGGGAGATTACCAAGTGAGTAGACTTCTGGGCCCATAGGGGACACCTCTGGGGACTCAGAAATACCTGCTGTCTTTGGGGGTGACAAGATCCTGTAACCTGCAGGTAGGCCTAGCACCGCGAGTCCTGTACTGCTGCTCCGTTCTTTCCTGCTATTGCTGCCTCGTTTGGCACCGAAGCAGGGATGCTGGGGGCATCTGGGGAGAGGTCCTTGCTCAAGCAAGACAGCAGTCTTTTAGCTTGGGTAGGGTCCCTTAGGAGCTTGGCTCTAGGCACTGACAGCTCTGGGTTCAAGTCCCAGGTCTGCTCTGGCCAAGTACGGCTCACCTCTCTGAAACTGTCGCCATGCTTGTCAAGTGGGGCTAAAGGTGTCTGCCCTACAGGGCTGCCCAGGCCTGGAGGAGGGAGCGGGCTGTAAGTGTTCGGTCTCACAGAGACGTGGCAGGGCCGCTGGCTGCGGAATCTGCCTCTCCACGCCCACCCCCAGGCAGGGGTGTTACTCTGTAATTACCTTCAGGGGCGCAGACCACCCTGCCGATTTTATGAGTCTGGGAGATTAGTTCCTTAAAGAAGAAGCTGGTCCTCCGGACGGGGAGGGGCAGGTTGCCCAGGCGAGCTGTGTGCTGAAGTGGCCACAGCAATGCTTTATGGGGCCTGTAAAAGCTGCTGACCCCACTCCCATACTTAATGACATGAGCGAGCTGCGGTTTCCAATAACCTGAGCTGCAGCTGAGCCCGGCTGACCCGAGGGGGCACGGGGACGGGCCCCCTCTACCTGCGACCCCGGCAGGGCTGGCTGAGGGGTACAGGGGAGGGAGGAGGGGACCGACCGCCCACGTCCCAGGGCGCAGGAGGGCCACTGGCCACAAGCCATCCCTGTCCAGCTGGGCAGTGTAGGGGCTGAAGCGACAGACAGACAGACCTGCTTCCTGCCCGGGCTCGGCTTCTGCCCCTGTGAGGCAGGCACGGTGACCCACACGGGCGGGCCGTCCTGAGGTCTGAGCGGAGGAACGGGGCAGAGCCCCTGGAGCCAGTCTGAGCCCCTTAGCGGGTGTTGGTGCTTGGTCCCTGGACATGGACTTTTGTGGATTTGGGCCTCTGCTCCCCAAGATGGGCTGACTCCAGCGAGCCCGGGAGAGGGCACAAGGAGGGCTTGGATCCAGCCTTGTCTCCCTTGAACTGGTCACCAGGCCTCATCGCCTAGAAAGCCCCACCTGCTGTGTGTCTCATTTCATTTTTAAAAATTTATTTAATTAATATATATTTATTTAAAAGTTTATACATTTTGTGAAGTTTATTTCTCCTGAGAGAGAGAAGCACCTCCACAGGGTCTCCCTGCCATGATCTACCCCAGCCTTGCCCTGCCAAGGCCATGGGTGTGTGCATGTGTGTGAGTGTGCATGTGTGTGCCCGGTTTGTACAGGGAGCACTCGGAATGCCCACGCGGGCCCTCCCCTGGGGTGCCAATGTCACAGAGCTGTGATTACTGCTGGGCCTCCACGGCTGTCAGTGTGTCTCAGTGACACGGAAGCTGGTGGCATGCTTGTGTTGTGAGGAGTGACGGACACGTGGGGGCGGCTGCCCACTCATGGCGGTGGGGACATTGGCTAGTGGTCAGCCACACCCTGGTCCAGGTCCACGCTCCTGTGGCCACTCTCAGCTCTGGGCCCCACTGCTGGGTGGAAGTGTCCCTTGGGATGGGTAGAGGCACATTTTGGGGACCGTGTCTCTTGGTTTGGGGTCACCAGCAAGGTGACCTCTGCTAGGGCAGCCAGCCATGGCAGGGCATGGTCATTCCTTCATCCACTCGGCCATGCTCTCCTCTGACGTCCGTCAGGGACCCCTTCAGCAACCTTCCCTTGGGTGTTTCCTCTGGGACTGCCCTCCAAGGTTCCTGCTTTTCCAGTCCTCACAATGGTCTGCACAAAAGCTCGATTCCCCCCTTTTCTCAGGTGAAGAAAATGAGGTTCAGAGGGGCAAGCCCTCACCTAAGGTTGAAGCAGAGCCCACAGCTCTGGCCCCTCTGTCCTGGGCGCGCCCCACAGGTTTGGGCTGGAATCGGTCAGGGGTGTGGGGCGGGAGGAGACTCCCGGAGGCCCAGGCATCTGCCTGTCTGTCCTCACAACCTGCGACATGCCTCAGTGTCCCTGCTCAGTATCTAGGTCTCCAAGGGGAGCAGGGTCCTAAGTCCTGAGCTGGCCCGCTGAGGCCCTGGCTGGCAGCCGGCCCCTCGCCCCTCCACCCCAGATCCAGTTCCGAACAGCCATACCCTGGCTCCTCATTTTCTCCTGCTCTCGGGTCCTCTCCTCACTCTCCTTGCCACCTGCGGACCCCCAGGGGTCAGCCTCTCTGAAGCCATGGTGGCTGCACCCTCTGGGCCCCGGCTGGGAGGTGGGTTAGGGCAGCCTGGGCTCCAATCCTGGAGTCTCTTCCTGGTCACAGGGGATCTCAGGTTGTTCCTTCCCCTGTCCCTTGTCCTCTCACCAGTGACATAAAGCTAACCAAAGGACAATGTGGGTCTCCCTGGGAGGCATGGGGGCTGGGGAGGCCAGAGAGGGCCCGACATGCGAGAGGGTTCCCTTGGCTCCCTTCTCTCCTCTCCTCCCTGTGGCTTGCACTGTACACCCCAGACCTCCCTCCGCTGTTCTAACGTGTCTGATAGGCACCAGCCCACGCGTCGCCTTAAGACTCAGAGGAATCCCTCTTTGGGAGTGGGAAGGCTGCCCACTCTCCTCTGCTCCCAGCTCTGCTTCTAGAGGACACTCCCTTATTTCCACCTGGTGTGTAGAGGGTCTGGCGAGATGCCACAGAGAAGCCCCAGTATGTGTCCTGGTACCCAGTTAGGTCCCGGCCCCGGGCATTTCCTGCTGCGATCCCCACCGAGGATCAGGCTCCCGGCAATCCCTTAGGAGGAAGCTGGAGGCTCCTTCTTGGCAGGGGCTGTCCACCACCCCGCGCTGCAGCCGGTTGGCCAGGAGCTGTTCAACAAGCAGATAGCTCTGCCCTCCAAGGGTCTGCTTCGGACGTTGGGTGTCCTGCGCCTCCTCTGACGGCATCTTTTCCCAGCAGAGATGGGCCCAGGGGGGCTGTGTGTGATGATGGTGGGGCAGCCAGCCTCGGAGCCTTCCCTTGTGGCTTGAACTTTCTCTGTCCTCCTCCGAGCATGGCTCCTGGTCTCCAATAGTCTCTCTACCGCCTGCCTTCCCCTGGCTGGGACAGGGCCTCCCAGACACTTGTAGTGGACTAAATGCTGACAGTGGGACATGGAGTATGTGGTTAGAGCACAGGGCCTGGTGCCAAGTTGGCCTGGGCTCAAAAGCCAGCTCCTCCGTTTCCTAGATGTGTGACTTCCATGCCTCAGTTTCCTCCTCTATAAAATGGAGACAATCCCTATCTTATGGGGATCGATAAGGATTAAATGTGCTAATTCACGTGGGGCAGGGCCTGGCACTGCTATTAACTACCATTGTCTTATACACTGGGAATTTGCTCCTCTCTGAAGGGGGAGGTGCCCTGTCGTCCCCACCCAGCAGACAGGGGGATGGCTCTTTGCATCCTGATGCTAGAGCTCCCAGCTTACTGCTCTATCCTGACCCCTTAGCCACAGATCGAAGTGTTCCTGGGGAGGAGGGGTGTCTTACCTCAGAGGTACACTGGGCGGGGCCAAGGCAGGTGGGGGGCTGATCTGGCTGTCCCTCGAAGGCCTGGTGAGCCCAGGCCTCACCAGAGATGCAGTTGGCTGAGAATGCCAATTAAAGGTAATTCCCCTTTTTCCTACCTTGAAATTCCTATTGATTTCCTCCCTAAATAGAAATTCCCATTGATTCCTTGTCTGTTCAGATTAGTGTCCTTGGCCGCAGCCTTCGGCACCTAATATCTTCCCATTCTTCCCGAGCCTCAATAACTCTCCCCAAGGTGACCCTGCCACCACTGGCTTGGCCAGGCATCGTGGAAAGAGGGCCCGAGCTGGGCTTAGGCCTCCCTCCGACAGCCTGTCACTCTGCGTCTGCCGGCTGGAGGCGAGGAGGCAGGGATGATAAAAATGTCACTGCACTTGCACACGTAGGTCCTCCTCACTGGACCTGCCAGTGCTCAGGTGGGAAGCTGAGGCCCACAGAGGCAGCGCTGGCGGAAATGGCCTCCCACACGTGAGCTGAGATCAGGTCCGGCTGGCTCCCAGCGGGAGGAGCCCCAGCCACACCAGCCTCCCCTGCTCATGTGGGCTCACAGGAACCAGTTGTCAGCATCTCAGGAAGTCTCGGCTGCTTCATATCATATTGGGAGCTTGGGATCGGCCATGGAGGGAATCTTTACACCAGGTGAATTGGCAATTGCCACAGACTGGGGTCTCTGCCCCCCATCGGGTGGTAAGGAGAGCCAGTCGCTGAGCGTTTTCCAGCAGCCACTAGGCACTCCCCTTCCGCCCCCCAACTCCCCTCCCCACCCGGATACTGCTTGGCTTCCCGTTTCCCAAACACAGGGCCCCCGCACACCTCCCTGTCTTTCCCGTGCAAGTCCTTCGGCCTCGGACATTCTCACCGTCCCCAATGACCCACCTCAGTTCCTGGCCCCTTCCTTTGCTTCCACACCCTGTGCTGGGCATGGGGGTTCCACAATAAAATGGCAGAAGGGTTCCTGTCCTATGGCACTAACTGGGGACTGGCCTCAGAGCTGGCTGGGTCACTCAGGAGCTGCCGGGCATGGGCAAGTCACTAATCTGGAGCCGTCGGTTACATCTCTGGACAATGGGTCTGAGCAGCCCAACAACATCTGCCCTTGAGGTGCAGGACAGAGCCCGGTGTTTGCCCGGTGTCAGCTCGCGGAGCGCCTTGATGTCCCCGTGAGAAGGTGTAAGTGCTGTCCTCATTCTGACCACAAGGTAGATGAGGCACGGAGAGGCCAGGGCACGTGCACACACTCACGCGGCTCGTAAGCCCAGGAGCCAGGTTCTCACTTCTTGGGGCTGTTGGTGGCGATGGATCCTGGCCTATGCCAGGCACGTGCCTCAAGTCCCCTGGAGTTCTCATGGGCAGTCCGGGTCAGAACTACCCACCTCTCAGTCTGCCTCTCCCCCACAGGCCGGGCTCTCCTGAAGGTGGAGATCTGGGTCTGGGACCAGCAGTTAGTGTAATGGCTATGTGGCTGGACTCCCATGTAGTCAACCATGGTTCGAGTCCCGGACCCGGCGGCTTAAACTCATGCTGGGCTCATGTGTGTACGTGCCCAAGATCCCAAGAGGAGAATGGAGGAGAAGGGATTGTGGCATGGCCATCCCCCCGGGGGGTGATTTCTCACTTTCTGTCTTTCTGTCTCTGACTTTCCAGCAAGCACCCGCACCCTATAGCAAAAATCTCTCAAAAAAAAAAAAAAAAAAAAAAAAAAAAGAGAGATTTGGGTCTGACCCTCCTTTGTCCCCCTTGTCCAGCTGGGGTCGGATGCTGAGGTGGCAGGAGGAGGAAACTGAGAAGTGGCACCTGCTAGGCAGAGCAGCAGGCGTGAGGCCTCCTCATCCACACAGGCACCACACTGGACCCTGGGTTAGTGCCGAGAGAGGGTTAGCGCCGAGGGCGGGGGAGCCTGTCACTCCTCTCCCAACCCCCAGCCTGCTTCTTGGTCCAGTCTGGACTGAGTCTGCACACGCACAACTGCTGCCTGCCTCAGTTTCCCTGCTGGGCTCCTTCTTCTGGGCCAGAGGCTGGAACTGAGGCTGGTATGAGTTGGAGGTCAGTGGTGACAGGGCGTTTCCTGAGGGCCTGCTGTGTCCGACTTCTAAGCTGTCATCCTTGTGAATATCTCTACCGGCCCACACATGAGGACCTTCTGGGCCTCCAGAGTGGCCTGCCCAAGGTCACAAGGAGTCATTTCCTGGAGGGGTCCAGCTGCCCAGCGCTGTCCTCTGTGTCACGCAGAAGCGTGCAATGTTCCAAGCAAAGCTTAGGGGCCCCAGTCCTGGGTTTTAAGCCCACTCTGCCACTTCCTGTGCCTCTGTCGTGGGGCTGTACCCTCACTGCTCCGAGCCTGCGTCTTGCCTGTGAAGACGGGTGCGATAAAGGCAGACCCTCTCGTGGCTGTGGTGAGAGTGTGGGGTGAATCGGCAGCACCCTCTCGGCCCTGTGGTGTTGCACGTCACAGGGGCTCACTCCAGAAGCTCCTGCTTTTACTACTTCTCCGTCGGGCTGCCTGGTCCTGACTGCTCCCATAACCCCGAGTTCTGGCAATGAGTGGACTGGCCTCTTGGAAGCCTGGACCTCCAGGCCTCACGCCCACCTGGTCTAAGCTTGGGCTTGAACCCTCTTTGTCTTGGGAGACTTCTGCCTAGACTCACCACCACCTGGAAGGTCTGAACGGGACTCTGGAGGATGGTCCCTTGGCCCACCCATTGTCCACTGATGGCTCAGGATCACTGGGACTTGGCCCCTGTGAGACTTTAGGCCAGTACTGAGCCTCAGTGGTAGCACCCAGGTGGCTCATGGGCAGGACCAGGGGAAGCGGGTGAGGGTGGGGCAGGACGCTCGGCAGGGGGCTGTTTCCGCCATGGGTGACCCTAGCAGCAGGTCCTCAGGGCAAGGCGCGCTGAGGATTTCCCACCAATGGCTTTTCGTACCCTCCAGCCTTCCCACGAGGCCATTCCTACTCCGGAGCACAGACATGGTTACTGGCGTGAGAGAGGGAGAGCTGGGTGGCAGAGTTACCCAGAGCCCCTGCTCCCACCGCTGTGCTAAGCCTCCCCCAAAGCTGCCGTCTCCGTCTTCTCCATAAACCTCAATCCCACTTCTTTCGTGCCGTGCAGACGTTTTGTGACATGTGAAGCCTGGTTGTTTCCTGAATAGCGCCCGGCCATGGTTAGTTCACTCGTCCCATCAGTCCTGGCTCCTAGTGAAGGGCACCCCTGCCACCCCACCAGTGGCCACTCTGATGCCGATGGACAGTGGACAAGGCACTTCTGCAAGTGCCCTGTGGGGCCTGGGGGTGCTGGGTGCTGGCGAGCTGATGGTTCGAGGTTCACTTAGATGTCTGGTCCCAGGAGGGCAGGGCTCACATGGGGCCTGGTGCGTGGCGTCACCATTTTATACACTTTTTTGGTGTTCCTGATCTGTCTGGCAGAGAGGAAGGAAACACCCCCCAAGTAGTCGTCGGTTCTTTGAACCAATGTGGCTGAGCCCTCCTGGGTGCCCAGCCTTGCTTGGTGCACGGCTCTGAGAGGGCTGAAGATGTGCCCGTGTCTACGTGCAGAGTCGATCTTCCTTCCTTCCTTCGCTCATCCGTGGGCAGCCACACGTGCCAGGACTGCTCGTTGGAGGGTTAATGCCGTGAGCCAAATAGATGCCTGCTGTGCTGGGGCTTCCTTCCTGGTGGGGATGCAGACAGGAACACACACTTCTTAACAGGGCCAATTCTGACTGTGACGGATGCTGTGCAGAACATTCTCCAAGGTCGTTTGTGAGTGTCTGGGTGAAATCAGGAGCGGCTTCTTTGAGGAGGTGTCCTTTGAACAAAAGAGTCAGTCCTGGGTGAGCATCCCAGAAGGCGGAAGAGCTTGTGCAAAAGCCCTGAGGTAGAAGTGAGCTTGATTGAGTTCAAGGAACAGAAAGGGCAGTGGCTTGATGGCAAGAGCCCCATTTGTGGGAATAAAGGGAGGCCAGGTTCGAAGAGTCTGCATTCTGGGGTTAGGCCTGAAGGGCTTAGAAGGGACCCGGAGCCCAGCAAGGCTAGGCCGACCTCACCGTTCAGTCGCCTCATTAGCTTCCACGGCTTCCCGCCTGCCTTCTCTTCTTTCTCCTCTCTCCTGTGGCCAGGCTAGATCCTAGCCTGGGCCCACAGACCTCACCCAGCCCGGAGAACTGTGACCTCCTTTCCTAGGGCAGGGCCGCCTCCTCCTAGCACATAACACCATCTCAGTAATAGGCTGAAAATGAGGCTTTGGAGCAAAAAGCCGGTGTTTACAGAGCAGCAGCAAGGTGTGCGCCTTGCAAACAAAGCAGCTTGTTACAGTGAGGCCCCAATAAAAAATCTTCTAAGTGCCTAATTAACAGTTTAGGTAGATATAAAAACATAATGAGAAAAACAATCTGTTTGCAAAAAAAAAAAAAAAAAAAAAAAGGGAGAGAGAGAAAAAAAGGAAAGAAAAAAAAGAAGGGCAAAATTGGCAGGGCCCGGCCGGCTGGTAATCTGGGCGCGAGTCC
>JAKSZU010000013.1:98696290-98741290 GCA_026018925.1 Tupaia tana
CTGGCCTGCTCCTCCCACCATGGAGCTGCCTGGGGGAAGGAGTCTCAGATGAGAATGCTGGGGGTGGGGGGGGGGGTGGGGAGGTGGGGGTGTGGAGGGGCCGCCACCACCTGCCTGGTGGAGGGGATGGCCTTACCTGCCTGGCTGGGGAATTGCATGAAAATGTGCCCAGACAGGGATTCTGCAGAGCCAGGAGGACTCGCTTTCAAAACAATTAGCACCAACATCTGCCCGAGCACCCATGCTGCTTTTGCATAATTAAAACAAGGCTCCAGAATCCCACTGGACACTCTTTAAAAACGACTCATTTTTGGCATTATTTACAACATGGGGTTGGCAGGAGGGAGGTGCCTGACACCCCTATGGCCTCCACCAGGGAGAGGCCTGGAGCCTCCAGCCCCGGCTGGTCCAGCACCGCTGGGCCTCCTGGCACCCGCTTCGTCTGGATGGGGGAGGGGACTGCTGTGACCTGTGACCCCTGCCATCTTTGTTATCTCCCATGGGCTTTGCTGGTCACAGGCAGAGTCTGGGAGGTGGAGAGGCTGTTGGCTGCTGGCTGCAGGGGTTGGGGACGAGGGAGAAGGCGGGGAAGAGGAGGAGTCCTACTTTCCTCTAGTTTTGGAATTCTTGAATCTCAGTGGCTGGAAGTA
The DNA here is from genome assembly GCA_026018925.1 of Tupaia tana. Taxonomy (NCBI): domain Eukaryota; kingdom Metazoa; phylum Chordata; class Mammalia; order Scandentia; family Tupaiidae; genus Tupaia; species Tupaia tana. Next base: position 98,696,941 of record JAKSZU010000013.1, read on the forward strand.
TTTATCAAAGCTCAGGCTGGAAATGCCGTGAGGTGGTGGCAGTTCTCAAAATGAAAAACAAAAGCGAAAGCAAAGCTAAGCGTTACTAGCAAACCACTGCATCAAACCTTTCCAGTTAGAGGAAGCTTGGAAACGGCAGAGGGGGCGAGCCAGTGGGTGTGCAATGCCAGTACCCCCCACGCGTGCATACAGAGGGGCACGCAGTCACACGCTCCCCAGACAAGCGTGTTCTTCATTGCCGCGTGTGCCGACAGTGCACCGGTGTGGTACACACCCACACACGCACAAGTGTGCCATGCAAGTGTACAAGTGTGTCCACCCCGTCCATGCACATACTCGAATGTGCAGTCCACACACCTGAACATGGGCACACTCACATTCCAGGCATGCACACTTGTGCTCTCTCACACACAGGTGTGCATACACGTGTGCACACCCAAGCAGGCACAGGCGGGGATGTGGCCAGTTCTGGCTGAGGATGTGGGCCTCTCTAATCCCCCTTCTGTTTTCCCAGAAGTCCCAGCTCTCCAGGGCTGAGTGCTCCCTTGGGACTGTCCTACGGTGGACGCTGAGGAGGCTGCTGGCCGGGCTTGGTGACCCTGAGCCTTGGCTGGGTTGGGCTGTTCTGGGCTATGACAGACTGATTGGGCCTCAGTCATGGAGCCGGTCAGAGAAGGGGTTCCTGTGGGCCTTGGGGTGAACTCTGGATAGGGAGGGCGGTTCTCAGCGTGACCTGCATCCATCAGTGAGTAAATGGCCCGGATGACATGGGGACACACAGCTCCCCCACCCCACGAGGCTGCCAATGTGCCAGGGTCAGACAACAATGCATCAGAGAGTCAGGAGGCCTTGGTAAGGCCCTAAAGATCTGGAAAGCAGTGAGGACATAATCCCCACATCCCTGGGGAGTCCCCGCAAGGGTTATTTCCTGTTTGTTCGTAAGGGTCCTCCACAAAATTTGACGAATGAGGCCCTTTCCTCAGGGTCTGTGAGTGCTCTTTCATCTGCTTCCCACTCCGGCCTCAAGGACACTCTCGGCCAGAGAGCGGGCAGAGCGGGGTGTGAAACGCTAGCCCATGAACCCGCTTCGGGTTCCCGGTCTGTGCGACCCAAGGCAAGTGGCTTACCCTCTCTGTTTCCATCTCCTCCTCTGTAAAGTAGCAACAACCGAAGCACCATCCCAAGGGGTTGTTCATAAAATTCAGTAAGAGCACGCGGGGAAAGGGCCCGGCACAGTCCCTGTCACAAATTCATGGTGGCTTCTGTGACAAGAAAAGTGATGATCTACTACAGCACCTGACAGTGCCAGCAGCAGCAGAACTTGATGCTGTTACTGGCTCTCACAAAGGAGGCAACTGAAGGGAGCGAGCGCTTCCTTTGGGTGTCTGCTAAGCTCACTCCCTTTCGGAGATCTGTCCCTCCCCCCAGGCACAGCCCTGGCATTGTGAGACACCCACTCTAGCCAGCTGGGGCCAACGGTCTCCTGTCAGGACCTGGGACTTGCATTTGGGTCCCAGGGTCTGGCTGGGCGTGTCTGGTGTGAGGTTGTGCAGGGTCAGGCGGGTCCGTGCAGAGGAGCTGGAAGAGGAAACCCGATGTAGGGTGGGGGCAGCGTTGCTGTCTGGCACTGAGGCCTTTTCTATCCGAGCTCCACTTTCTCATGGGGACAGACCCCTGAGAGTCCCACCACTTCCTTGGCCTGGCCACAAAGTCGCCCCTCCACTTTTCCCTCCCATCAGCGTGTGGGCTGTGCTCCTCGTGACCAAGTACTGCCTGACTGCGGACGTGTGTGATGGAGGATGCACAGCCATGGGCTCGCACCTGCCAGGAGCGTGCTTCTCAAGCGTCTACCATGCACCGGGCACGGGGCAGAGAGCCCGACACTGCAGTCCCCACCACACCGTCTTCCCTCCACCAGGGAGGTGAAGTCTGAGTAGGTGTTCAGACATGAGTCACGGTTGTGCTAGAGCAGGTCGTGGGTTATGGTTCTGCTAGGAGCCCTGAGCAGAGGGGCTGGGCTTTGGGAGGCTGAATGGGCCTGGGCCATGGAGCTGGGGGGTTGGGGAGGCACTTCCCACGAATCTTCTGTTCTGGTATGGAGAGTAATTCCCAGTGTGCCCTGCATCATCAGTGAGTAAATGGCCCAGATGACATGGGGACACAGGACATGGACTTTCCTCACCTCACGCAGCTGCCAGTATGCCAGTGCCAGAGAGCAATGCATCAGAGAATCAGGAATCCTCGGTGAGATCGAGGCATGAGCCCTGGGAGCTTCCTCTGCTGCTGCCTCAGGACCTGGGCCCATTTTACAGATGAGTAACTACAGGGCCAAGTTCCCTGGGGTAGTTCGCGTAATTGTCCGGCAAATCTTTACTCCTACTTCTACCATAGGTGGAGGATTCCCTGTCCTTGGTATCGAGTTTGGCTGTGGAACCTGTTTTCAGCCACTGGAGTGCTAGTGGCAGTGTGAGAGTACCAGCCCTGGGGGCTGCTGGTCCTGGAAAGAAAAAAAGCGTGGGAGCAGCACTGACGCTGACCTTCAGCCTGAAGCGGAGCCTCTTAGCCCAGCTCTGCCGAGATCAGCCGAACCACAGCCAAACTGCTGACCCATGGATGTGACATGAGTGCATATTGCTGTAAGTCACTCAGCTTTGGTGTGTTTTGTTATACAGCATTACTATGGCTGTAGCTGACGAATACAGTGGCACAACCAGGAGAGGAGTGGCAGAGCTGGAATTTCAACTGCAAAAAGTAAGCTCTATGCTGTACAGTCTATGAAATTAGACAGTGTGGGTGAAGTTTTTAATGGAGTACAAGGTCTTCATATGAAGTGTAACTATTGTTCACATTTGTATGGTCATTTTCATCTCTAATAAGGGGAAACCAAAGCGTCCATTGGGTGCCAGAAGTGCAGGGAGTCCACAGTGCTGGAGGAGGTGCCCTTGACCATGGCTGCCTCCCGTCTGGGTGAGCAGTGTGGACATACCAGGTGCAACACGGGGCCAGAGTTACCTGTGGGTGGCTCAGCTGCCACCACCCCCTTCACAGCCCTGCTGGGACTGAGAGCAGAAGAGGAACATGGGCTCTGGAGTCAGTCAGATTTTGTTCCCAGTCTCAGCCACCATATGCTGGCCACGAGCCTGAAATAGTGCTGTCTCTCTGAGCCTCAGTTCTCTTTTCTGTGAAATGGGGATAATTATTGAAGGTGCCTGGTAGGGCTGTTGTAGGATCAAATGTGGTTGATACTGAGGTTTAGCAACCAGCCAGCCAAATACAAATACACCCGTGTACACAGATTCTAGGGAGCCCAGGGCCTGCCTCCTTAGGCAGGAGGGCTGGCAGAGAGGGAGAGCCCAGTGCTGAGTGGTGCCTGGTAGAGCCGGGGAGACAGGCTCTCCCGTGGCTGCTAGGGTGACCCATGGTGACCATGGTGAGGGTCTCCTCCAGGTCCCAGGAGCTACTGAGCTTGGCCTGGTAGGCAGGGCTGAGCAGTGGGTCCTCATCTGCACTTGGGTCACCCTGCCTCGCCTGCCGGGGTCACCCACACCCAGGGGTGCCTGCTCAGCCCAGACTCCCACGCTGGCCCCAGGCCGCCCCGAGCAGGCACCTCAAGCTTCCCTGATTGATTTACTTTTTCTTATGTGAGGGATGAAAGGGGCGTGTGGTTTCTGGCCTTCCTTCAACCCCTTCTTTGATTCTTTTCCCAACTTTCAGGTACTAGCTTTAAGTCACTCCCCTAAAAGGCCTCTCAGACCCCCCCCCCCAGGCTATTAGACCCCTACTTAGCTGCTGTGGTTTCCCCCATCGCCAAGAGTACCCTTTCTTACTATAGTGGGAATGACTTACAATTGGCCCACAGCTGGGATCGGGACAAGGGAGGAAGAGAACATTCCTGAACACATGCTACTGTTGGGCTCTGCACCATTGCAGTTCATTGAATACTTTCTAAATGTTGGCTGGTGGAGTGATTAGCCCCACTTATCAGATAAGGAAACTGAGGCTCCAAAAGGGGAACCCAGGTCAGCCCGCTCTGAAGTCTGGTCTGTCAACCCCTCTCCCTCTGGGACTCAGTGCCCTGAGGCAGTACTCGTCCCCTCCCTTAATTGTAATTCAACTACTTGTGATATTTTGGTACCAATTAATATTGATTTTACAATTGGTTTACGGAGATGTTGTTTTATTACTAATATATTTAATGTGCAAATCAATAAGAACACTTGCTTGGCCCTCTCCCTGGAAGGCAATAAAATCAGATCTCTCAGGGGTAAATGCTATCCGATGCGAATGGCAAAGTGGATGCTTCATGCAATAGTTAAAGACTCGCCGGTCACTGGCAAGCCCGCGCTCCCTGCCGGGCTTCCAAGGCTGCCAGAGGGGGCTCCCTGAGCTCCAGACCTGCTGGGGTGCATTGAAGGCCCCCACCTTGCTGATGGTGGGGGGCTGGGCTGGGAGGGGCAGGACATTCTTGCCAGAGGCACCGTGTGGCTTTTGGGGAGCGGCTGGCTGCCAGGCCTGACTAGATGGCCCAATCTCTTCTCTTCTTCTCTCCTCTCTCCCTCCTTCCTCCTTTCTTCCCTCCCTCTCCCCCTTCTTTCCTTCCTTCCTCTTCAGTCTATCATTCTTTTTTGTTTATTCATTCTTTCATTCATTTGTTATTCCAATCGTTTATTGCTGTATTTTCCAATTCATTCTTTTACCCAACTGTTCATTCATTCATTCACATGATGGTTTGTCCTTTTGCACCGTTGCTCATTCATTCATTCCACCATTCATTCGCTCGATTGCTCATCCATTCCTCTTTGTTCAGTCGCTCATTTACTTGGCTTCGACTGGTTCTTTTAATCTTTCATTCATTCAGTCAGTTATCCTATAGATTGGAACACAGATCAGGCTGGGTGCTGGGGGCTGGGGTAGAGCCTTGGAGCAGGGCGTCCATTCGGCATTGGGGCCCTCATCTGTCAGGTGGGTCTGACCATGGCAGTGAGCCCAGGCTCGTGCAGACCTGGCACCTAGGGAGCGCTCATGGGGCCCTGCTGGGGCTGAACCTCTGCTTGGCTGCTGGCCATGAACAAATCTTTTTGGAGGCTCCAGGAGTAAGGAGGCCACAGGGGTCTCGATGGTGCAGGGTTTGGGGATGGGAGGGCAGGAGTCCCTGTGCGGCTCTCTGGGACAGCAAATGTCATACTTCCTGTCTCCCCTGGTCATATGGTCCCGCAAAGGCTGAGGTCTGCTGAGGATGGGGGGCTTCAGCCTTGGAGCAGGCATGGAGGCGGGGGAGCCAGAGCTGGCTCCCCCGCTGTGATTTATGGGGGAGCTGGTAATGAAGCCGGCTGGCAGTAAATAATCAGACATGAAAATCTTACCATTTAATTAACCAAAAATAAATGACCAAGGGCCCTAGGAAGAACGGAGTCTGGGCCACCCTGGAGTCAGCGGTCCCTGTGGGCTCAGGCTGGAATCACTCACTCGTTCATCACTCACTCATTCCCAAGGGGGCAACCTTCACGATCCCGATGGGGTGTGTCATCCCCATTTCACAGAGGAGGATGCTGAGGCCCAGGGTCCCAGAGGACTCAGCCACCAGGGACATGACACGGTGGCCCCTGAACCCAGGCTGTAGCCCACGAGCCTCATTCCCACCCGAATTCATCCCTTCTTCCTGTCCAGATCCTCCTTCAGTCCTGCTTCTCCAGGAAGGTCTCCTGGGTGGCCATAGCCCGAGTAGCCACTCTGAGTGACCCCGGTCTTGGGTAATCAGAGGCAGAACTGGGTTCCAAGCACGTCCTGCCACTCATACGTCTCTCCCAGCTCTGCATGGGGTGAATCTTTGGTTCAAAGAAGGTGTCAGCTTGCATTTGCCCAACCACTGTTTCCATCTGGGCAGCGCCTTTAGTGAGAGCGACAGCCACAGGTGAAGAGGATCAAACAGGGCAGTGTTTTTGTGTGCAAAGGAGCTCTGCAAAGCGACTGGCTTCTCCTTTCCTTTGGCTTGTTTGTCAGGACTCAGCCACGACATTTTATTTCATATTTTATTTTATTTATTATTTTTGCTATAGGGCATGTGCGCTAAGTGGAGGCCGACGATCCCTTCTCCATTCTCCTCTCAGGATCTTGGGCACGCATGCGCACACACACCTGGCATGTTTTTCAAACTGCTAGCTCCAGGACTTGAACCACTCAGTCAGCCACGTGGGATTCAGCTGCCCAAACCTCCACGCCATCTCCTGGCCTCCAGCCACTGACTTCTGGGCACTGCTCCCTGGCATCCTGTAAAATGGGCATATGCCAGCTAACTAGCACAGGGAGAAGAAAGGAGAAGCAGAGGAGGGAGAGGCAGGGTATGGGTGCCACTGTCCTGATTTTGTTGTGGATGTTTTCCTTTCTTTGTTTCTTTTGAAATTGTTGGTATCTTGTTCATAATTTAAGAGTGAGCCAACCTTTGGCATCCTTAGCGTGGACCAGATACTGTGCTAAGTGCTTCCCATAATGATCACATTTGATTTTCATGATAGCCCTGTGGAGGGAGTGCTATCATCTCCATTTTCAAGCTAAAGACTATAAAACTCAGAGAGGGGCATAAGTCCCCCAAGGACACACAGCTAGCAAGAGGCCAAGTTGGGACAAATCCATGTCTGTTTGAGCCCAAACCTAGGCTCTCTGCCAGCTCCCTTGGCTGCCTCCTGGTTCATGAGCCAGCAGGGCAGGATCAGGGCAGCTGTAGAAACCTGTCGTAGGCCATGGGAGATGGACAGTTCTCGCAGGTCCAAGAGGCACGGCCAATGCGAGTGGGATAAGAGTAGGCTCAATGAAGGTCTGGACCTCGGTCCAAGGGCCAGGGCAGGGCCGTGGGGACTGACTGCTGAGGTCTGCTGATTTTCTGGCTCCAGGGACAGGTGGCCGGGAGCTCAGACACTGACTTGGACAAACCTGGTTTATATGGTGACTCTGCTGCCCTCAATCTCGGTGACTTTGGATGAGCCCCCTCCCCTCAGTTAAGGACAGCAATGGGTCTGCCTCTGGGCTGTGGAGGTGATTGCATGAGGTCATGCAGGTTTGTGCTCTGCAGAAGGTGCAGGTGCATATCAAGTGCCCTCCGAAATGTGTCGTGTCTATGAATGACTCTGGTTGGTTGTGATAGTTAATGTGAAGTCTCTTGTTTTGCAGGATTGCCATGAGATTCCGAGATAATATATCCAAATGCCTGAGACAGTCCCTAGTCTATGTTGGGCACTTAATAAATGCAGGGATTATTTCTATTGTATAAAACCCATATGTATTTATGTGCACACATGCACTGAGGAACATCTGGAAGGGAAAATGCCAAATACCAGCAGAGATGTTTTCTCAGGGTGATAGTCTTGCTGTCAATATTCTTCTTTGTCTTTTTCTGTTTCCACAGCTTTAGCAGCGAGGAGGTCTGGTTCTTGCCACTGGAAGGCGAACGCTTGAAGAAAGTCACAAACAATGGAAGCTGCCGTGGACAGGCAGCGGGGCTGCCCCTGCTCCAGCTGCCGGCCCTGCTGGAGTGCTTCATTTCCTGCAGGAGAACTGGAGCTGCCCTGGACCCCTGGGTGCTCAGTCTGGGTGTCGGGAGTTGCATCTCAGGTGTCTGGCCTTGGGGATCCTTCAGGGTTGTCCAGGGTTGACTTACGACCTCAGGATCTTCCCGAGCTTCCTTAAATCTGGGGGCACTTCTAGGGGAGCAAGCAGAGCCTTGTCCCCCCAAACCTCAGATGTGCCCCAGTTTCTTTCCTCCCACCCCAGCACAGCCCTGCCACTCCCACCGACTGGCATCCGGAACGTGGAGACAATAGAAGCTGAGTGTAACCACTGTTTACAAAAAAAAAAAAAAAAATGGTACAAGATTTATTTATTGGAAGGTGACTGAGGAATATGAATTCTACACTCCATTTAAAATGCTTTTTATTTCTCTCAGCCTTGGGGCTCAGAGTACATCTAATTTCACCCACAGCTATAATTCTCTACCAAACAGTTCCTGCTGCTCCTCTGGGGTCCCCAGGAACCGAGTTAGTTTATGTCTGCCACTGACGAGGCTCAGGCAGGGGCAGGCCGGCTGCGTGCCAGAGCGCTCTGGAAGCCGCCCCAGCTTGGGGTTCGGCCCGCGTGTGCAAACACTGCAGTGGGCCCGAGCCTGCCTGGGCTGTGGGGTGCCCATGGCGCCAGGCCCTGGAGCCTCAGGACGGCCTGAACTGCAGCCGGCGAGTGGCCCATAGCTCACACTGGACGGGTTGATTGCTCCAACCTCAGAGCTAACAAACAATTAGTTTGTTAGTATATTTATCCCGTGAACGTTGGAGCCTGTGATTGCAAATCCAATAGCGGGTTCGTGGCAGCATTTGGAGATAAATCTGGGCTCCAGGCCTGGTGGTGTCAGTGGCGGGGGCAGGGGCACCAGCGGGGGAGGGGCCACCGGTTTGGTGGTAGCCTTGCCCACCTGACCCTGTGGCCTATCTCTCTGCTGGCCTGCCTGTCTGTCTGGGTTCATCGTCCACTTGTCTGTCTGGTGCATTTGTCCACCCGGCTATCTGACTTCTTGCTAGCCTGCCAGCCTGGGGCTCTGGCCTCTCTATCCCAGAGCTTGAAGCTGCATAAATACATTGGAAGATTGGAGTCCTTGAGTCACTCAGTCACTCAGCTTCTACTTAGGCAGAAGACAGGGACCCTAGTGATGGGCTCTGCAGCAGAGGGAGGATTGGGAGAGCCGTGGAATCTCCCAGAGGAAGGGGCTCCCCTGCCCACAAGGTCAAGGAGGTCCCAGGAGGCCTGACCAAAAGCCAATCTTTGGCCTTTTCGGCATCTTCCTTCAGGACCCTCCCTTGGCCATCCACTCTGTCTCTGCCCCCTGCTGGCCTTGGCCCACCCTGCTCAGTGCCCCCGGCACCTCCCAGGAAAACGAGCACCCCGTGTGTCTGGATGCCCGTATTTCCTGGCTCTCAGCCCCTGGGGCACCGTCAGGTTCCCTTCACCAGGTGGCTTCATCTTGTGCCTTCTGTGATGCTGAGGTCCCTGGATGGGGCCCAGCCTCCCTGGCTATGTCTTCCCCAGCTCCATGGAGAGGCCTCCCCTCTTTGGCTTCTCTGGGGCCCATTCTCCGGCCCTCTGCCCTGCTCTCCGGCTTCACTCTTCCTGCTGGAGCTCAGTCCCCCTCCTCCCTCCTCTACCCTGCGTCTCCACCTGCAGCACAGACCGCCTCCTCCATCCGGGTGTTTGGGGCTCTTCTACCCCATGCCACAGATTTCAGAGCTCAGCCCGCCTCACCCCACCCACTCATCATGCCGGAACTGGGAAGGGTCAGTCGTCCTTGACATGTCCTTCCCCTCTACCCTCAGCCAGCAAGTCTGACCTGTCCAGGTCTCCTCACACACCCTGCTCATGTCTGCTCTCTCCGTTTCTTGGGTCTGGGTCCCTGGCTTGGCTGAGCCTCCTGCAGTGATGGCGGCTATTCTGCCGTGGCCCTCAGCTGGCCCCTCTACCCCAGAGGTCCCTACAGCACTCCCACCATGCATCCCAGTGTTCCCAAACCTTGGAGTTGGGGCGCTGGGTCACAGGTGAAATCCAAAAAATGGGTAGATTGATTCTTACCTGTTAGGAAAGTAGGCAGGACTTGACAGGAGCTCAGTGCTTTTCATGGAGCACGTACTCAGCTTTTACCACGTATCTCGCACCGGGCCAGGAGACCTACCCGGTGGTCTTATGTAATGTTCACGGTGACCTGGGGAATAGGTAAGGGTACTATCTCCCATTTTACAGACCCAGAGAATTACACAACATGCCCAAGAATAGGAAATCATGAGTGGCTGAGCTAAGACATCGGCGTGGGGCTGTCAGATGCTGGATCTGACTACTGCCATAGTCACCAACGCAGCACAGACGGCAGTGGAGAGCAGGACCTTGGGGCTGGAAGGGCCTGCTCCCAGGTCAGCTAGCACCGGCCCTTGGTGCTGGCTCAGGGTGTGGGTCCCCTTTCCTCTGTGGTCCAGGGCTAGTGGAGGGCTCTGCAGGGTTTCTGGGTTTATGATGGAGGACTCCAGGGCTCTGACTTTCATCAATGAGTGACTTTTTTTAAAAGGTGTAATTTATGTGCCATAAAACCCACCCCTTTGAAGTACACAACTCAGTGGTTGCAATGCGCTCTCACTGAGCTAACTCCAGAGCGTGCTGGTCACCCCGGGCCTTTTGAGTGGTCAGTCCCCGTCCTCTCCTCCTTTGGCCCCCAGCAACCACTGATCTACCTCCGGGTCCAAGGATCGGCCTTTTCTGAGCATTCTGTGCGAATGGATCAAGCAGCCTGGCAAAGGCCACTTTGTCTGGCTTCTCTCACTGGGTGGAGTGCTCTGGAAGGTCACCCACATGGTCGCGTGGGCATGTCCTTGCCCAGTAACATCCTGTGGTGTGGAAAGACCACATTTTGTGGGCCTCTTCGCCCGGGGAGGGACATTTGATCTGTTTACACTTTTTGGCCACTGCGACTTGGGCCAGGCTGTGGCATCTGTCCTAGTGCCTGGCACTGTGGACCAGTGTTTTGCTCCCTGTGGCCCAGCGAGGAAAGAAGTTGCTGTGTCACGTTGCAACTCTATTTTTACATTTTCAGAATCATTTTCCAAAGTGGTTTCCCTCAGCCATAGTGTTCTAGGGGAAGTCACAGGGGTCTCCCCAAGTCATAGACAGCCTTGTGGGGTGGAATTCTGGTGAGGGTTCCTTGGGTCACTCCTCTTCACACCATTCACCCTTAAGAACATGGTGATGGTGGTGTTTGTCCCTCTCAGGACAGACACTTCCCCTGCCCATGGGTGTCCTCTTTATTCTGCAGAGGAGCCTGCGCTGGAGTACGTTCTTCCCCTGTTTTATCATTGAGAGTGCAGAGGCTCGGGATGAGCAGATAATTTGCCAGTGAGGGCAGGGTTGAGTCTTGAACCCAGTTCCATCCAAAGCTACCCAGTGGATTCTAAAATTTCACTCTGAAGAGACACTGCCTCTTTGTCGGCCCAGTGAAGTTCACTGGGGAAGGGATTTGCAGAGGAAGGGTGTGGCGAAGGCAGCAGGCCCCTCCGGTGCTCTGTGGGCCCCTTGTGTCCCACTAGCTTCTGGAGCTGCCCTAGGAGGGTGGGGGATGGGCACATTGCTGGACTCAGATCCCTCTGGTAGGCCAGGCTGCTGGATCAGAGATGGCACCTTTCTCTATTTTATAGGTGGGAAAACTGGGGGCCAGAGAGAGCCAGGTGCAAACCAGGGGTAGAGATGGATTCAAATCCAGCCCCGTGTGCATCCAAAGCCGTGTGTGTGTGTGTGTGTGTGTGTGTGCGTGCATGTATGTGTGCACACGTGTGTGCAGGTGTTAGATGGCTCTGCCAAGGGCAGCAGTGGGCTGGTGGAGAGGGCCAGGCTGTGGACCCAATCTGAATGTGGATGTCAGCTAGGCCCTCTAGAGTGGGAGGGGGCAGCACAACCTAATCCAGTCTTGTCTGGGTGTCACTGTCCCCATCCAGAGAATAGCTATGGATGGCTGAATCTGGGACAAGTCCTCTGCAGGGGTTATGAGGCAGTGTCCCTAGGGAAAGGGGGCTTCCCATGAGAGACACCCACTGAAGATAAGGAGGCAGGTATATTCTTTTTTTTTTTTTGGAGAGGTTTTCACTATAGGGCGTGTGCACTCGCCGGACAGACAGAGAGAGACATAGAGACAGGAAGCGAGAAATCACCCCCCAGGGGGGATGATCACGCTGCAATCCCTTCTCCTCCATTCTCCTCTCGGGATCTTGGGCATGCACGCACACGCGCCCAGCGTGAGTTTTAAGCCACTGGGTCCGGGACGCGAACCGTGGTCGACTACGTGGGAGTCCAGCAACATAGCCATTACGCTAACTGCTGGTTTCCAGGCAGGTATATTCTAATGACCCCTCCTTGAAGGAAGGAGTCAGGCAGATGGAGAGAGGAGGCCCTGGAAGAGGGCACCTGTGACACTGTTCCCTCAGATGCCAGACAAGGATAGGCTTCTAGGGCCTATCTTGAGAGAGTTAAGAACTCATGGTCCAAAATACCTGAAATGTCCCTGGATAACTCCTATGAGGGGCTCAGTAGGATCAGCAGGGCCATGGGGGCCATGGGAGGGGAGAGTTGGGGACACAGCTGTTCCTCCTTATCCGCCCTCACTCCATCTCATCATATGGGCCTCATGTTACCTCACATCATCACCAGACAGGTGAGTGTGGTGCAGTAGATATTCTGAGGGAGAGACCACATTCACATAACTTTTATTACCACATATCGTCGTATCTTATATTAGTTGTTAATCTCCCATGTGCCTAGTCTATAAATGGAACTATATCACAGGGTGTGTGCATAGAGCAAGAACACAGCGTGCATGGGGTTGGTATCACCCATGGTTTCAGGCACCCCCTGGGGTCTTGCGATGAGCCCCCGTGGACAAGGGGGGCCCTGTACTGTGTTCACTCTGCAGTCAGCCAGGGGCTGAGGGCGCTCTGGAGCAGAGCGGTGCTCATGGAAGGTGGGGTGGGGAAGGGCGTGGCCGAGGGGTTCCGAGCTTGTGCTCTGCAGTCACTCCGCCTGGGCCCCACCTCCTTCCGAGCCTCAGCATCTTTTGGAAGATGCAGATCTGAAGAGCACCCACCCGGAAAGTGGTTGAAGACTTGGAGAAGCCTGATGCAGGCCCAGGGCCCAGCGAGTAAGTGCCCAAGTAATGGGAGTCAAAAGTTCACACAGTGGGTGCGGGGAGGGAGGCACAGGGCAGATACCCGCATGCCCGATACAAGGGCAGGGCGCTGCCGGGCACTGCCCTTGGTGTGGGGTGCGACCTTGGGCAGGGAGTGAGCAGCTCAAAGCAGGAGTGAAGGTGGACTGAGGGCCCTCGCTCCTGCCCCAGTGTTGTGCTAGCCTGTGCTTGATGGTGACACCCCCCGCCACTGCCGCCCAGAACTTCTCCAGCCCTGTGGCCTGCCAAGCCCTGCTCTAGAATCATTCACTCCTCTAATCCTTACCACGCCCCCTGAGATAGGTTAGCTTTTATGATTCCATTTTACAGCTGAGGAGATTGGGGCCTAGAGAGATGAATAACTTGTCCAAAGGCACACAGCTAGTGAGTGGAAGAGCTGGGATTTGAAGAAGAGCAACTACCTCCTCAATCTGTGCCTTTTACCATCAATAGATTTGACCTCTTCTCCCTGGTGGGGCTGTCTGGAGCTGGGACTGTTGACAAGGGGATCCACTGTGGAGCCTGAGGAGGGCTGTGAAGGGGACAGGCTGTCTCAGATCACACGGCGCAGGCAGAGCCCCAGCCCCTTTCCCCTTCAGTCACCTCCAACAACATTGTCGGCCTACATTGTCACTTGCTTAATTATTTTTTCTGCCATTCTTTGGGCAGGGGCTCGGGTGACCTTGTACACTCTATTCCTAGCGTGGTGCTGAGCTCTAGTAGGTGCTAAATTAACCATAGTCTGTTACTGCTGCTTGACTGTTGGACTGGTATGGGTAAGAGTCAGACTACCCTCTTTGAGGTCAGAATTTGACTTCCTCTCTGAAGACTTACACGTGTGCTTCTGGAAGGCTCAACCTGTATTGAAATGGGTTATGACCCACAATGAATTTGGATCCCAGTCTATGGGACAATTTCTGAGCCCATCAGCTGTGAGGTGGAGACTCCTGCAGAATCCTGTGGACTCTGTGAGTCCAAACAAAGTGCTCTCGGTGGGCCATGCCCCTCTCACAGACCTGCCTCCCCACTTGGAAACTAGCTTAAATAGGGCCCCTGCAGAAGCCCAGGTGATCCTGATGTTGTCACAGGAGTGACATTATCATAGGGGTGATCATGATAACAATCACTGCCATTTATGGGCACTTGCCACTTCCCACAGCTGCTTGAGCTGAAGAGGCAGAGTTGGCAGGGCCTCTCCTGGCAGCCTAACCTGCCTTAATATGTGCCAGGCCCCAGGGGGTCAGAGCTCAAGGTCTTCAGTCTCCGATTCAGAGAGGTCTGACATGAGGCCCCCCTCCTGGGGGGCAATGGAGGCTGATGCCAAGTGGTGGGAAGGAGAGGTTCAACCAATAAAGACAGGTGGGAGGAGCGCAGCGTCTAAAGAAACAGCTTAGAAAGTGAACGTTCTCCCAGTTGGGAGGCAGAGCAGCAGAGAGGTAGGAACGGGCTCTGGGATTATTCACTTATCCATCCATCCATCCATCCATCCATCCATCCGTCTATTCATTCACCAGATACCCATGGAGAGTGTCTTCTTTGCCAGATCTAGGCAACAGAGCCACACAAATCACTGAGGCAGACAGACTCACTGAGGTTTACAATCTAGATATGTGTGCAAATCCTGCGCCTCCGCCTCTAGTTGTGTGAACTTGGGTGAGCCGATAGACTCTCTAATTTCAGGATTTTCATCTGCACAGTAGAAAGAATAATAGCATCTACCTTATTGGGCTGCTGAAAGTTAACTTGGAGGCCTAGCAGGCAGCATAGTGGTTAAGGTGCTGCATTTCCGCCTGGTTGACTGCAGTCCAAGTCCTGGACCTGGCAGTTTGAAAATCATGCTGGGCACGTGTTTGTGCATGCTCCACATCCTGAGAACAGAATGGAGGAGGAGGGATTGCAGCATAGCCATCCCTCCTGGGGATGACTTCCCTATGGCAAAGACCTTAAAAAAATGGAGAGAGAGAAAATTAACTTGGTCCTGGCCTTGACAAACACAAGTCTGCTCTGGAGGAACTTAACTTCAACTCTGTCCTCAAAGAATTCCCAAGGGTTAGGTTTTAAAGAATATTATAGTAGAGAATACTACACTTAATAACTAAATACTTGTCCAGAATCTTCAAGAACAGGAAGAAATAGAGTATTTTATTGAGTCAAAAATATTATAAGACAATAAGAAAAGTGTGGTGCATATGAACCATGCAGGCCTTGCAGTCAATATGCTCCCAGGGGTTAAAAGTCAGTCGGGACAGAATTATGTTATATATTTATATTTCATTACAATTATATAATTCGTTATATAACTTTTAGTGTTTTCCAAATTTGACACAATCCACATATACTTTAAAAGTGAGAAAAAGAAGTTACTGAACAAAACTTAACCTAGAAAAGAACATTCTGACCTTTAAGAAAACACTCGATCTCATTGCGTTTTCTTTTGGTGCCCCTAAACTGGACACGAGCAGAAGCATGGACGTGAGTGTGTGGCATGCACTATTCCTGCTATTAAACACCTACAGTGTGCCAGACCCTATGAATCTAGGGGAACCAAACAGAGAGACCCAGTCCTGAGGCCTAATTCTTGCAGCATAGACAGGGATTCAAAATGTTAACACTTCTGAAAACCAGCCCAAGTGGTTCACATACCAGGTGCAGGGAAACACTAGGGAGGGTGCCCTGCTCAGCCCAGGCCAAGAGTCAGGGAAGGCTTTCTGGAGGGAATGAGCACTGGTCTGTTGTCTGGAAAAAAATAAAAATAAATAAAGGAAGATTAACTTGGACAATATATTCAAAAGGCTTAGCACAGACCCTGGCCCCGAGTCCATGCCTAAATGGAGGCCAGAGTTCCTCTATGGCCCACTCCTCAGCACACCGTGAATCCCACCCTGTGACCTGAGCCCTGCGATGGTCAGCCCAAGGGGAGGCAGCTTGAAGGTGCCCCCAAGACAAACCGGAGCAGGACTCCTCTATAACATGATTTCTTTGGGTCTAGGATTTCTTATTGAATTAGTAACTCTGAGCATCCTGGAGTCTCAGTCGCCACGTGAGTGCCCTCCTGAGCCTCCTGGTTAGTGTGGAAGGGACAGTGTGTGATGTGGACAGCCACGGCGAGGACAGGACCCTGGCAGCACCATGGACAGTTCACTGTCCGCTGTCCGCGGTCCTGACCTCCTTCAGTCTGCCTCTCTGCCTGGAGGAAGGAAGACTGGTGGGTGGCTACTCCGGAGCAAGAGGGAAAGTCTGAAACTGCGTATGCGTGCGTGTGTGTACGTGTACGTGCACGCGCGCGCGCGCGCGTGTGTGCATGCGTGAATGCGTGTGTGTGCCCGTGCGTGTGTGTGCGTGTATGTGTGTGTGTACCCACATCAGAGACTGATCTCAATACGCTGCGTTAGTCTGGTTCCTCCTCCGATCCTGCAGACAGGTGGGATAGGAATGGCTTGAGGGAGAATGACATCACAGGGCGACCACCCCAGCTTTCAAAACTCCTTCATGCTAAGAGAACCTGGGAAAAGCCAATTCTCACCCTATCCAGAAGAAATGGGAAGAAAACAAACACAGCAGGTAACCTTTCCTAAGACCCTAACCTTTTCTTCCATTCAGTCCTTACAATGACCTGTGAGGTGGGGACTTACTATTACAACCCTACAGATGAAGAAAAGCACGAGAGGGTGAGTGGCTTGCCCGCGTCACACACCTAGCAAACGTGCAGGGCTGAGGTTCGAACTTGCACACTCTGACTCGAGTCCTCTCTCTTAGGCATTACCTAGTCACCCCTTGTAGAGTCAGGCTGAAGAGATGGTTTGCTGAGAGCTCACCAGCAAGTTCCTTGCAGGTTTGCCATGGAAGGGGGTGCTGGGTACTGCTCTGTTCTTCCTCTAGCTGGGAGCAAGGCTAGCTGGGGTTCTGGCCATTCTTTTCAGCTTCCTCCAGACCTCGTCTTGAAGCAAAGGTGCCCTGGCTGGTGTGACAGTGGGGCTTTCTTCACCTACCCAGGGGCCTTCTGTTCTGTCTGCTCACTCTGTATCTGGGTGTAGGGCATAGACAACCGCAGGTTTGGGAGCATCAGAATGGAAAAAACGGGAGCATCTTTCCTCCCTCTTCTTTCCCTATGGCCACCTGGGTCCTGGCCTGGGCTCCCTGTGCTGGTTCAAGTGCCCACTGCTGTAGGAACAGACCTCAGACTAGCCTGGCTTCCCGTGGCTGAGGCCCTTCACTGGGCATCTGGGGCGGTCTCTCTGATCTGTGCATGTCTGGGAGAGCACCTGATGCTCCAGGTCAGCAACTCCTTGGCAGCCTGCCCAGGGACACCCTGGGGCCCAGCCCTGGTCACTTCAGTCATGGGCTAATGTCTGTTTCCTGCCAAGCATCTTGGAATATGGGAGGCTGAGCCACACGAAAGAGGATACTCCTCTTGCCCCTTCCCCATAGCCGCCTCTTACCTCTGGGCACAGGAGTTGCTTTCTGACCACTTCTTCCAACGGTTAAAAGCAGCTTTCAGAAGACCCCAAAGGGCTCCACGCAGTAGGGCAGATCCAGTAAGACGTGTGTCTGCCATGGTGACTGTGAGAGGTGTTGTATGTTTGGCTGTTTTACTTATGAGATGTGAGTCTGCGTAGGGCTAAATTTGTATGTTCCCACCATGTGATCCTGCACACGTGTGTGTGAGAGAAAAGAGAGAGAGCATGCACCAGCACACCGACAAGTTAGAGAGATAGCGTGCACAAGCACGTTGACAGGTTAGAGAGAGAGAGAGCATGCACACGCACACTGACAAGCTAGAGAGAGAGAGAGAGCATGCACACGCACACTGATAAGCTAGACAGAGAGAGAGAGCATGCACACGCACACTGACAAGTTAGAGAAAGAGAGAGAGAGAGAGCATGCACACATACACTGACAAGTTGAGAGAGAGAGAGAGAGCATGCACATGCACACTGACAAGTTAGAGAGAGAGAGAGAGCATTAACACGCACACTGACAAGTTAGAGAGAGAGAGAGAGATAGCATGCACACGCACACTGACAAGTTGAGAGAGAGAGAGAGCACATATATGCACACTGACAAGTTTGAGAGAGAGAGAGAGTGAGAGAGCATGCACACGCACACTGACAAGTTAGAGAGAGAGAGAGAGAGAGGTAGCATGCACACGCACACTGACAAGCAGAGAGAGAGACAGAGCATATATATGCACACTGACAAGTTAGAGAGAAAGAGAGTGAGAGAGCTGACTCCTGGGGGATAGGGGTGATACTCTGTGTGTCATGCCAAGGAATGAATCTCAATTTCTCTCTCTTTCAGTTCCTCTCTATTTCCTGTCCTTCCCTCT
Source organism: Tupaia tana (assembly GCA_026018925.1). NCBI lineage: Eukaryota > Metazoa > Chordata > Mammalia > Scandentia > Tupaiidae > Tupaia > Tupaia tana. The sequence continues at coordinate 98,714,997 of JAKSZU010000013.1, forward strand.
GCTTTTATCCCTCTCTTTTTCCCCCCGTCTCTCCCTCTCTCTCATTTCTTTCTCTCCCTCCCTCTTCTTTCTCTATCTCCGTTGCAATATGCATGCATATATGCACAACCCTATACCTACTACACAATTCTCTGCAAACCTGGAGCTGACTCCTTGTGGGTGAATTTGTGTCCTCTCGTGAGACAATATACACCCACGTGCGCCTGCTTGGCCGGTTTGCACGCCTGTGTGCATGCCCATCAGTGAGGCACTGTCTCTCTGACTCACGTACCACAAGCCATGATGATGCCAGCATCTGGGGGCGTGATTCTGATACCGCGCCAGAAACCAGCTCCCTTCACCCAGCCAAGTTCCCGACTTTCCCCCTGAATGGCAAAGTTGTTTCTTTGAAATGCTTCCAGCACCTGGCTTAATAGACCTTCCTGTGAGCAAATTCCCAGCTCCGCGCCGCTCCCCAGTGACTGGGGACCTTTTGTCAAGCACATATGAAATTAAGTGAAATAAAAATCATATTAAAAATTATTACCATCTAACAGCCATTAGTCTGCACACTGCTGTCAGCCGGTGATGGATTTCTCACTTACTTCAATGAATGTTCTAACGACAGTGATAAAATCACTCAGAAAAAATAGAATAAACTGTTAACCCTCTCCCCATCGACACTTGTTTTTCTTTGAGAAAAAATGCAATAAGGGATCTTGGCGGAAGGGGCTGGACCCATGTGACTCTCCAGCCGGAAAGACGAGCCAGGTGCGGGAGCTGGCTTCAGCCTCTGAGTCTGGGGAGAGAATCTTGCTCTAGGCTCCAGACATGAGCTGTAGTTCGGGTTTGGGGTTAGACTCAGAGCTGTTTCTGAGTCAAGTCAGGTAGGCCCTAGTTCCTGTATTTTAGACTTTACGCTGGGTTAATTTATTGGAAAAGATTTATTAAGCATCTACATCTGATAGGAAGGCCCAGGTGAGCAGTGGTATGCCCTGGGCTGCGGCAGTGGCCAGGGCTTGGGGAGAGTGGTCAGATGAGAAAGATACTTAAGGGTAGAGTAGACAGGTCTAGCTAATGGCTTTTCTTTGCGGTAGAGTGAGGCATCACGGCTGTTTATCGCTGAAGTAACTAGGAGCTGGGGGCATTATTCACAGAGATAGGGAGCAGTCCTCCTGGCCTGGGAGGGAAGAGCCCAGCCGGGAACTTCCTGAGTCTGCAGAAACTTGGGCGTCCCAGGGAGTTGTCAAGAGGCCCCTGGGTCTGCAGCCCCAGGGAGGGCTTGAACTGTGGACACAGATTAGGGCACCTTTGGTACCCAGGTGGAGGAGAAGTCAGGGAGTGGATGGGAGGATCCTGGGAGTGTGTGGGCAGACAGAAGTCACAGGATAGTACCTGGAGGAAAAGTAGCCACTGAGAAAGTTCCAGAAGGAGACAGAGAAAGAGCAGCTGAGGAGGAGAAAGAGGACAGGTAGTGGTAGAGCCATAGGAGTCAGCGAGGGGGCATGTTCAAAGGAGGGGAATGTTGCCACAAATAAGATGAGACTGACAGAACGGCCACATGGCGGTCACTCGGGGTCGGATTCGAGGTGTGGGCAGGGGGAGTCAGACACAGCTGGACATCGGGTACTGACTCTCACAGAGAGGAGGCCCCTGACCTGGTGTTTGCTCTGGGAAGGACAGCTGAGACTCAGTCAGCCCAAATGTGGGGGGAGGTGGACCCCTGTCTCCCCCAGGACCTCACCGCCATGATCTGGGACCCAGGCTTTGTCCCAGGCTAGCCCTGCTTTGGCCTCTAGGGACAAGGGGGAAGCAGTATCAGCATTGCTTGGTGACCCTCACAGGGGAAGGCCTGTGGGGAAGGGCCCCTGACCCTGCCATCAGGACCCTAAAACTATAAGGGTTCTGTTGGTTCCTCTGGAGAGGGGTGAGACAGAGGCCTTAGGGAAGCCAGCAGTGCATGAAAGATGATGTCACGGGGTGGCGGGGACATCTCTGCCTCTTGGATGACCTGTCACCTCTTCTTCCCTCCAGCAGGCATGGCACCCACTGTGGGTGGAGAAGGGGGGGGGGGTCCTTTGCCCTCTCCCAGAGCCCCTTCATGAGCGAGGAGGCAGCTAGGCGGATATACACTATTCACAGTGTCAAGGCCAGAGGTTGACAGAGGGAAGGGCGCCCCTTTGCCAGGGTGAGGTATCCAGCAAGCCAAGGGCAGAGTGGGGACCAGGGCTGTTTGAGAGAATATGTAGTCTTCCCAAGTCAGGTGGAGGTGGCCCACTGGTGGGCCTCGATCTCCTCCCTCCTCTCAACAGGAATACATCCGCTGTGCCCTTTTTGGGACAGTGTGTGCCTATGTTCTACAGGAAAATCAACTAAGGAAGGACCTTGTTTTCCCATAAACATGGCATGCACATATGCACACACTCCACCCGCAGGACTCAGATCCTCTCCTGAAATCCCCCTTGTCCCCCCTCTTTGCCCTATAGGGCTGGATGATGTCTGTCTTTGGGGGGCAAATTGGCAAACCCATTTTATCTGACTTGAGCTCAGAGGGAGTATTTTTTCCAGGCCGAGAGTGTTTGACAGAACCCAAGGCCAGGAACAGGGTCAGAGAGCCACTGGGCCCCGGCTGCCTCACCCTCCAACCCCCTTTTATCTGAAGTGAAATGGCCTCTCGGTTGAGCATCTCTGGGGACATCTGCTTTGTTCTTCCTCCTGTGCTTGGTCTCTTCCTGCCTCTCCACGCCTGTGGACGTGCAGGGTACCTCGTGGACTGTGTGTCCACACTGTCAGGGCAGGCCAGCTTGATCTGTGCCCCTCAGTCCTGGGCACACCTTTCACCTTCCTCGGACTGAGGAACTGGCCCAGACTGAGTCAGGTATTCACCCCTGGCCCAGTCGGCTATGGTCACACCGCAATAACAATATTGATGATGAGGACCGTGATAATTACGATGGTAACGATAACAGCCAGCATCAATTGAGCGCTTACTGTGTGTTGTTTCAAAGGCTATGATAGAGGTGTTGTCACCACCAGCCTCACTCTATGAGCCTTAGAGAGTTGGAGTCACACGCACGAGCCAGTGTGTGCCTGACCTGTCCACTACACAGGCTCTTGACCGTGGCTGCAGGCCCATCTCTGGAAAGGCAACTTGTATTGTAAGTGGGTTCTGAGCTGAACAGACACCTCCAGGTTCAAGTTCCTGGACAGTCTGACACAAAGACCGGAGGGGCCTGGGTGGGTGCCAGAAGTGGGTGGCCTCAGGCATAGACCAGAGGGGTTGGAGCTCTACTAAACTGGGCAGGTGCCAGCCTAGGACCCCAGCAGGAGACCAGCATGACAAACGGGATGTCAGCGAGGGTCAGGTTTGGAGGCTCCAGGATGAAGCTCATGGGTGCAGGCAGGAGTGGGGTGTAATTTTCATCGAGCAGCCAGAGCTCCCCAATAGCATCCCAGCATTGTGGACTCGGGACCTGCACTGACCTGGGTTCTCACTGGCTTGGCCTGTGTGGGGGACCCCAGAGGCAGCTGTGGGAGGCAGGAGCCAGAGGCGCTGAGGTGGGTGGGCAGCCCCTCTCCTGGGCCACGCCACACCCTCCTGAGCACAGCCCCACTGTCCATGCCCAGCCTGTGTTACTTCTGTGTCTCCATTTTCGTGTCTTCATGAGGGTTTCTCCTCTGTCCTTTGGGTGTCCAAGGCCCAAGTGTCCTTCTTGGGGTGTCCCTGTTATCCTGGGGGAGACATGATGCTCTTGCTTGACTTTGGAGTCAGAAAGGCCTGAGCTCGAATTTTGGGTCTATCAAAATCAGCTAGGGGCCTTCGGGCCAGTTTCTCCCCAGCCCTGCTGGTTTGTGTATGAAGTAGGGGTGGGGATACCTTTCTCCCCAGGGGGGTGAGCTAGGGAGGGCATGCAAAGAGGAGACCCCAGTGGGGGTAGCTAGTATGAGAGACTCCAAAAACATTGTGGAAAATGAAATTAAAGTATGAGTTTATTTTGGTGCAAGAAACTGGAAACCCATGCATAGTTTTTTCACAGTATGTATTTGGAATTCCCCTTTTATTGGAAGGTTAAGTTCATGCTCTCCTATTCTAGAAATATGCCTCATGCTGATCTCTCTGCTCTGTGTAGCTTGTGGTTTGGCCAAGAGCTGATGTCTCCTGTGAGATACTGAGTAAAGAGGCTATGGAGGGTGGGCAGCAGGTGGCATGGTGCTTAAGGCACTGGACTGAACCATGTGGCTGACTATGGTTTGAGTCCTGGACCTGACAGCTTGCTTTCTCACTTTTTCCCTTTCTCTGTGTGTGTCTCTCTCTGGTGAGCTCACATGCCCTGTAGCAAATTGAAATAAGTAAATTAAATTAAATAAGTAATTCTGTAAGAAAAACAAAAGAAGCTATGGGGAGCAAAGGGGGATTCCCTTCTAGATGGGGTGGTCTCTGGAGAGACAGGCTTGGGAGCCCAGAGCTGTGCGACCTTAGCCCGTTTCTCCCGGCACTGTGGAGACCCACTGGCAGAATCTCAGAGAGTCGCTGGCCTGGGGCATCGGACGCCCTTCCAGATGACATCAGATAAGACCAAGACCTCTGTCGTCACCTGCCAGCCATCCATCAGGACATCATTAGATTGGATTAAGGGCCCACCCTTACCAGTCTGACTAAACTTGATTACATCTGCAAAGCTGTTTCCAAAGAAGTCGCATCCCAAGTACCAGGTGTCAACACTTCACCATGTCTTTCTGAGGGACACAGTTCAAAACAGCACCATCTATGGGACCAGCAGTTAGCGTAATGGCTATGTCGCTGGACTCCCACGTAGTTGACTGCGGTTCGTGTCCCGGACCCGGTGGCTTAAACTCACGCCGGGCATGTGTGCGTGCATGCCCAAGATCTCGAGAGGAGAATGGAGGAGAAGGGATTGCGGCGTGGCCATCCCCCCCTGGGGGGTGATTTCTCGCTTTCTGTCTCTCTGTCTCTGTCTGTCTGGCGAGCGCATGTGCCCTATAGCAAAAACCTCTCCAAAAAAAAGAAGAAGAAGAAGAAAAAAAAAACAGCACCATCTACAGGGTTATGGAGACCCTGACCTGTCCTACTGAGAACAAGGGCCTGCGGTAGAGGGCGGCAGGGACAAAGGGTCCCAACCGTGGCACCTTGGGAGACAAGTGGTGGGTCCACAGAGGGACGGGGCTGGGGATGCAAGGGAGAGGTCACTCCCCCCAGAACCGGCTCAGTGCTGGGCCCCCGTGTAATCTCAGGGGGAGTGGTCCGACCATCAGCCCAGCACTGGGACCAAGCTGCCCCTTTCTGGTTCAGACAAGGGACCACCCAGACCTCAGCCCTATTTCTGACATGCCTCTGGTGCTTATTGGGTGGTTCAGAACTCAGGCTGTTCCTGTTGGGGACCTCCTGGTAGCTCCCCGCTCACTCACTCTCAGATATTTACTCTGGGCCTGCTTCGTGCCAGGAATTGCACCTGGCACAGGGCATAGCCCCATGGAGTAAGTGACCCACCAGTCCAGCAACTGCTGTACGCATAAAGTGCGAGGCATCCTGGGAGTGGCCCCAGCGACCAGTAGGCAGGCTGCCCAGGGAGGGGGACTCTGGCTAGCTTTGGGCCAACATCACTGTCTGAGGAGAGCAGCTCTGAGGCAGGGACTTGCCAACCCTCAGCCCAGGCCCCTTCTCTCGCTTTAACAAATGCTCATGAAGCACTTCCTGGGCATCTAAGGAGCCTGGGCTTGGCCACGTCCGGAATAGGAAAGCTGCTATTCCCAGCAGAGGGCTGGGGTGCTGGGCAGGGAAACCGAGGAGGGACCTGGCATACTAACAGGGCTGACAGTGCGGGGAGGGAAGTCCCTGACGTTCCCTCCCACCGAGACCTCACCGATGGTGAGAGGCCAAAGGAACTCTGGCCCACTGTCACTAAATGCACTGCCTACCCTGCCCAGGGCTGGCTCAGAGACGGAGGGACTGAACTTGCAAAGTCCTTGTTATGGAGAAGGAAAGTGGGACAGGGATTGCGTGGCGGAATTGAGAGGTGGTCTGTGACCCACTCTGGGGGTCGGAGCAGTCCCTGGGTCCCACGTGGGCTGGGCACCTTGACTCAGGAAAGGTGCTGAGGATGTGGGCCAGAGGATGTGGGCCAGAGGCCAGGACTGGGTTGGTGGGAAAGTGCGGTGGCCGATGGAGCCTGCTGGGAGTGGGAGGGGGAATCAGAGGCCTGTCTGTGTGCATGTGTGTGCATAGTTATGTGTGTGTGTATGTGTACACCACATGCTTGCAACAAAACTGTACCCTCAAGTCAGCACAATGGAGCTCTGGGAAACCCTGGATTCTTCTGGCTCTAAGGGCTTAGAGATTCCCACTCTCCCTGGAGAGAAGAATGCTGCTTTTCCTTTGTAAGAGCATTTTCTTCATGGTAGAGAGTGTGTGTGTGCATGCAGGAGAGAGGAGAGAGGAGAGAGGAGAGAGGAGAGAGGAGAGAGGAGAGAGGAGAGAGGAGAGAGGAGAGAGGAGAGAGGAGAGAGAGAGAGAACCCTCCACAGGTCTTGTCATGCCCCGATCCTCTCCCCCCAGCCCCCAGCTCATCAGGGTCTTGGGCACACTCATGCACACCTGGTGTGCTTCAGGCCGACTGGGCATCTGAACCAGTGGTCGGCCATGTGGCTTCCAGCAGTTTGATGGAGTGGCTCTTCACCTCAACCATGGCGCTGAGAAGGCCAACTAATGTAGGGAACCTTGAGCTGCAACTATACCGGCTCCTCCACTTCCAAACGGCCTGGCCCAGGGCAAGTGCCTGGCCCTTTCCCATGGGTTTTCTCTGTTGTGAAATGGGGATGGCGCTGTTTTGTGCCCAGGGGCTGATGCACTTAGAGCAGAGTCTGGAGCCCTTGGTAAATGGTGGGTGAGTGTGCAGTGTGGGTTCGGGCACTCCTGGGTGTATTTGGAGCACTGGGGCCTGTTTCCATGGTCTCAAGAAGAAGGAGGGAGTTGGAGTGAGTGGACTGAGGGTGCGGGACGAAAATGTGTCTGTTACCTCTTGGCCTTATGGACTCATATTTGAGCCATGGAGAGAGGGTATCCAGGCAGGAGCTGGGGACACTGGTGACTTGGGGCAGTGTCTCTCTTCAGTCAGCACCAACCCTGTGAGGCTTTGACTCATGAAGGGCTGCAGGATACACAGGGGTCCTTTGGAGCTGGGAGCGCACACAGCCTTGTTGGCTTTGGGGCTGCCTCCAGGCAGGGACAGACCCGCACCAGGGGAGAACAGGAAAGGACTGTAGAGACCTCACACTCTCATCTCCGGAGCCCTAGAGCTCCTAGGAGGAGGGTTCATGACGGTGTGCTTGCAGGGGGTAGCAGGGTACGTTGGGGAAATGACCCACGTCTCCTGGTGAGAAGAGCGTGGCTTTTACTTTTTGAAAAAAGTTTATTTCATTCATGGTACAGCATGCATGCATGTGCATGCAGTAGAGAGAGACATCGACAGGTCTTGTCACACCACGCTCCTGTTCCACAGCCCTCCAGCTCGTCGATCTTGGGCACACTCATGACACCTGGTATTGTCAGGCTGACGGGATCTGAACCCATGGTCGGCCATGTGGCTCCCAGCAGTTTGGTAGGGTGACCCAGGGCCCTCTGTTGGGTTTTCTGCCCACCTCTGTTGAGGCGTGGAGGTCATAGGGATACAGGTTGGGGAATGAGGCCCTCCTGTGCCAAGTAGCAGGGTCCCAGAGGTGCAGAGCGGGGCTGGCTAGGGGAGGGCAGGAGGCACGTGGGCACCGGGCGGGAAGAGCCGCTCACTGCAGGGTCTGCACTGAGGGCGAGCACTGCCTTACGTGGTCAGGCTCCCACTGACGCCTCCATATTGCCTCAGCCTGTCACTTGGGGACCCTGCGTCCTGGGCTGAACGCATGTGCAGAATCCACTGAGCTGGATTCTCTCAGCCAAGGGCAGGGGCACCCTTATGCCCTCCTTGGCAGGTGTAAAGCCTCGTGCAGGTCTCCTGGCCTCAGCATAAATGGGGAATTCGCTGATGGCATAAAGGAGAAGGCCGGGGTAGCACAGCTGTACCTGGGAGTGGCAGGTGATTCTACCGCTGGTGACTTGGGCCATATAGGGTCGTGGTTAAGGACTAAGGGCTCTGACGGCCCACCGCCAGCTTTCGAATCCAGGCCCTGAGTCCAGCCGCTGTGGAAGGAGGGCAAGGCTCTTAACTGGTATGTGCTTCATTTCCTTCATGGGTCAAAGGGGGACAGTGACTGTACCTACCTGGGGGTCGCTGCTGGGAGTCCAGAGAAGATGCCTGTCAGGCACTGTTCTTCCCTGCCCTTGCAGACTGATAGATGACCACTCCTGGGCCTGCCCTACCTTCAGTGAAAGGGGTCCGAAGTCAAGCTTCTTTCTCATTGGCACCAGACTGGGGGACAGGGGGAGGAGGAACTGCTGTACTTCCAAGCCAGGCTTTGTTTCATTGGCTGCAGGCCTGGGGGGTGGAGCCTCTGCTGACCTCTCAAGTCAGACTTTGTTTTCATTGGCTCAGGCCTGCTGTGAGGCCGATGTCGATATCTCAAGCCAGGCTTCATTCTCGTTGGCTGAGTCCAGGGGTTGGGGGGCCTAGGGACAGATGACGTCAGGCATACCCGCAGGCAGGCTGGTAATGCGACAGCTCGGTGCTTAAACTCAGCTCTGGTGTGTGACCTTTGTAATGTTCGGCACGTCCGTGAACTCCCACATCTCTTTAGCATGTATTACGAATGGACTTCTTTCTTTCACAAAAAAAAATTATTTTAAAAGAAAAAAATTATCTCACAGTGGAAAATATTATGGTTATGAAGGATTCAAAATGCATTCCCCAACCCCCTAGCCCCAACCCTGCACTTACCAGCCGTGTGCCGTCGGGGTCCGTGTTCACCGCTCCGTGCCTCTGCTTCTTCTCTTAGTAGGGATAATAATGGTCCTGCCCATGGGGTTTTTGAGGGTTAGATGAGTTAAAATGTGCACAGCTCTGAACAATGGCAGACCCGCTGTAAGTGCTCAGACGCCGTGGCTGTATTTATTATCATTATTGTTATTAAGGGGGAACCAGCGTCACTTGCTCTAGATGAAGGTGACTGTAAAAATAAATGTAATGAAACTATACGGGGGTTACTGAATTCCAGCCGGTCCTTGCGGCCTGCAGAGGGCTCCAAGGGGGAACCTGCAATCTTTGTTTAAGAGGGCGGTTTGGGGTGTTGGGGAGGCAAACGTTTGACAGTGAGCTCAAGGGACTTTCTTCTTGGCCTGAGCAGGAGGTGCGAAGACAGCTGGAAGGGTTACTGCTTCCCGCCAGCGCTGCAGCAGGATTTCCTGAGCCCTGAGCAGCCTGTTGCTGGCGCTCTGGGAGACACCAACGCAGTGGCCGAGGCCCGGGTAAGGCAGGCAGATGGACGTCAGTGTGGTTAAGGGCCCGGGTTTTCCCAGGGGCCAGCTGTACGGCCTCGGCAAGTTTCTCCACCTCTCTGAGCCTCAAGTTCCTCACGTGACAACGAGACGAACCAGGTGCCCCTCCTGGGACTGCCTGAAGAGTGGGTGGGACATGGGGTCACATCATCCTCTGAGAATCAGGGAGGTCTCCTTAGACCTCAGCTGGGGGTGGGGCTGGAGAAAGCCAGGGCGACTGGAAGGTGGTGGCCCGCTGGCAATGTCTAAGGGAGTGACTTGCACACACCAGCAGGTTGGGCTGTCTCTCTCCAAGCAGCTCTGGGTTCATGCATCATTTTTCTGTTCTCAAAGACTGAGAAAACCAGCAGAGAGCCCAGGGTGCCCCTGACAATGGTAGTGGGGGCCGTGGTGACCTCTGTGCCCTGCTATCATCGGGGGGCCGAGTGGGCTCCTGTGGAAGCTGTCTAACGGGCAGTGAGGTGGCAGAGGTGGCCCACACACCCCACACACGACCACTCTCACTGAGCAGAGCAGTGAGGTGTGACCGGGAGGGATGAAGGGCCTGCCTGGGCCTCCCCACATGCACGCGTTGCCAACTTTTTGGTGAGCCTGCGCTGGGTTCTTACCCTCAGTGCCTCAGAATTCCCACCTATAGAGCGGGGGTGGGGGAGGGCAGCGTTCCAGAAATAATGACTCATAAAGCCGCAGAAGATATAGCCCAGGATATGAGGGGAGAACTGAGGTTCAGAGGTGGTTCTGCTGGGACTTGGCACAACTTCAGGCAAGTCCCTACCGTGGGCCTCAGCCTGTGCTTGGTCTGGGTAATCCCTGCAAACTTGAGTGGGGGGTGGGGGGGCTGGGATTCTGCAGAGGGTCCAGCAGATGTAGCAGAGGAGGACTGGGCTGGGGGAGAAGAATTCAGCCTGCCATGGGCCTCTGAGTTGTCTCCTGCCCATGACAGGGGTCCTGGGGTAGGCAAGGAACAGGGGCTATCGAATCTAATGACTGGGCTTTGGCGTCAGTCCCACCTGGCATGAATCTGGCCTCTACTGGCGCCCCTGTGTGACCCTGGACAAGTGTCTCCTCCTTCCTGAGCTCCAGACTTCTCATCTATAAAACGGGGGATGGCAGTACGTGTGACAGTGACACCACGGGGGTAGGACGCTGGTGCAGCGCGGGCTCCCAGAGGGCTTAGTGAGTGATGGATGACAATAACGCTATTGGTGATGGTGCGCTTCGTGGTTGGGCTGGTTCAGCTTCAGAACAAGGCAGTGGCAAGATAATACAAAGGTGGGGAGGCCAGGCCAGGCCAGGGCTCCGGGAGTGGAAGGGTTAAGTCGCCATGGAAACAGGCATGCATTATTTACATGGCCTAATGAATAAAACATTTATGTGGTAGGCTAATAAATTCCCTCACACAAAGCAAAGTAAGCTATGATTTAAATATCGGCCTCCGCTGGCGGGCTGAGTTATGGAGCCTGCCCAGGGGGACCCTCTTGGCTTTGCACCTCCATCCACTGCAGGGAGGAGGTGGGGGAGAGAGAGCGGGTGGAGAGGAGGGGCAGAGACACTTCCTGGTAAGTGGCTTTCTGAGCCCTGGGGACCCAAGGCCTGAATCCCTGCCACCCCGGCTGTGGCTCTGTCTCTCCCAGCTCAAGGCTGCTGCCCCCAGGGACCTTTCTGGAGCTGTCCATGGTGGACTGGGCGGCAGGTGGGACTGACCTTACAGCAGAAGGCCAGAGGTGGGGGGAGCCTGCTAGTGTCTCCTGGGAGTGGCATTGTCTTTTCGGGAGATGGGCCACACCTCCGGGGTTTGAGGCCTCGGGGACGTGTTCTGGGTGACGTGAGCGTACATCAGGTTTGGGCACCTGCCAGGTCCTCCCTGGGGCAGCCTGGGATCAAACATGGAGGGAGCTCAGACCAGCCACGGAGCTGAGATGAGGGGCCCCGGAGGACATGAGCAGTAAGTGGTGAGGGCTGCCGAGGGCCCGGGAGGAGGGTGAGCTGGTGTCCGGGGAAATGGACAGCTCCCCAGGCCTCCCCTGTCCTGTGTCACTCCCCTCTCCAGGGTGTTAGCGCACCGAGTCTTCCCTCATTTCTCGGTTTCCTTCTCTCTTCCTCTCCATTCCCCTGCTTCTTCCTCTGTATTTCCCTCTTGCTGGTTCTTTCCTTTCCCATTTCTGTTCCCATCCGTCCGTGCCTCCATCTCCTGACCTCTCTCTTTCTCTCCCTCTACATCTTTATTTCGGTCTTGTTCCCCCACTGTCTCTCTCTCTCCTTGAACCTCTGCCTAGCTCTCCTTCTCCTGGGGGAATCTCGCCGGTGGGAGGAAGGGTCCTGGGCCTGGGTCTGTGAGGTCCTCGCTGGGCTTTGTGGGGAGGATGGCTCCCTCAGGGCACATGTCCGAGGGTCACAGGGTTGCCATGGCCATGGGGAAGTGAGCTCAGGTGCTGCCCACACGGACGCCCATAGCATGGGTTGCATTGGACCTCTCGACTGGGAAGCCTTCTCAGGTCTGTCCTCAGGAACAGTAGCAGCTACAAAGTGGAGACCTGGTCCCTGGGAACCTGGAGAGAAGCATTTAGAACTGCGTTTAGCAGTTCCTTGCATCGGATTAGGTCTCGCTGGCTCCCACTCTGGGGTGCGCTCCAAGGCGCTGGTCCTGCCCAGAGGCAGTGGAACCTCCTGGTTGCTATTCTCCCTCCTTCTCCAACCACCAGGACCTCAGCTGAGGCGGCGCTGCCAGTAAGAGGTGGCTGGAAGAGTTTGACTGGCACTAGACACCCCAGGCCTAAGCCCTGTCCAGTCACATCTCCAGGGGCTACAGCGTCCGCGGTGTAGCTTTGCTCGCAGGTGTGCGGCAGCGAGGTTGGACAGGCATCGCCCCCTCTCTGCAGCCTCTCCAAGGGGCTTCCTCAGAACATGGCTTCCCTGCAGTGAGCGTCCCATCAGAAACTGCTGGTCTTCTTAAAGGCTAGGCCAGCAACCGGCCAAGCATTGCGTCTGCTGTGTTTTGCTGGTCACAGCTGTGACAGATGCGTAAAGATTTGGAGGGGCAGGATAGACTCCACTTCCTGATGGGCAATTGGCATGCATGTTGGTAAGGAGGTGCCACCCACACCCAGGGCACCCTGCCCTGTCGTGGTAGAAGCCAAGGCCTCTGCCCTTCTGCCCAGCCTGGGTTAAGGTATGAGCTTGCAGTCCGGATGCTTCAGGGTTCACGTTCCAGCCTGACCCTCCCGAGCTCCGTGCCCAGGGTGAGTGACTCAACCACTCGGCGTTGTTCCTGCCTCTGTAAGGTGTGGACGATGCTAGCACCCACCCTGTGGTGTCGTAAGGTGCGGACGATGCTAGCACCCAACCTGTGGTGTCGTAAGGTGTGGACGATGCTAGCACCCACCCCGTGGTGTCGTTTCAAGATTGCTGTGAATTGGCCTCTGTGAACACCCCCGCTCTCACCAACCTGACTTGCTCTGTCTTTCCCCATGGCCTGGACGAGGCCTCTGCACTTACCCTCCAGGGCCTGGAAGGTGGGCTTCTCTCCACTCAGGGCTGTGGACACGTTGCCCTGAGACTTCTGATACAAGAACGTGGTTTCCACGAATGGAGCCCCCACAAGGTGGGAGGCTGCGGCTGTTCTCCCTGTCCGCGGCTCGGACCCCAGGGAGTGCCTACCTGCTGAGGGTCCAGCAGCTGCCCCAGCAGAGGGCGCTATGTCCCGGGTGTGACTTCATCCTGGAAACTGGGCAGGTGGGCGACGGAGGAGGCATGACCTTGCCATCTTCCTTGGTCTGGGGAGCTGAGGAGGCTGTAGTCTCTGGGGGGCTGGCTCTTGTGCTTGTGGGACAGGCCTGGGGGCTCAGTGGGAAAGCCTAGTGGTCAAGACCAGGGACTTCGGAGCTGGCCCGCCTGGATTCTGCTCCTGCCTCCGATTCCTAGCTCTGCGGCCTCAGACAAGGGATTTCCCAGACTGCATCTTACTTCCTCTTTTCCGAAATGGGGGTGTTTATAGAACCCACCTCGTAGGGTGCTGGAGCATTAGTGTGTGCAAAGTGCTGGCAGGGTGCCGGGAACACGCCACATGTGTGATCTTGGGTAACGCTCTGGTGGATGCTTACTGTGCCTCTGGGGGACCTGCCACGATGGGTGGGCAATTAGCGCCATCCACCTGGAAATGCCTGGTGACAAGGCCACATCTGTCCTTAAACTGATGGTGCCTGGAATGCTCGGGACATCTCTTAACCCTGTCATCAACCCTGCCAGGGAGTTTCTATCTTATTTTATTTTAAAAACATTTTTTAAAAGTTTATTTCTTGTTTTTCTCTCACAGAGAGAAAGACAGAGAGAGAGCCAGGTCGCCCCAACAGGGTTTACACTGCGATCAGCTCCATCCTCCACTGGTCAGGATCACAGGCATGCACGCGAATGTCTACACAGAGGGCTCCGGGACGCGAACCAGGCCTTTCCCAGGTAGGTCCAGTGCCACTGAGCCTCTGTGCCCTGTTGTCCCTATTTTATAAACGAAGGAGGTGAGACTCTGGGAGCTGAAAGGACTCATGAAAGCCCAGGTGAATGAGTGGTCGTGTAGTTGGGACCCAGTCTGCCGGGCACTGCTCTGGCCACTGCCCCAGCCTGCCCAGGCCCTTGGCTGGTGGGTGTGGTCTGAGGGAGAGGAAGAGGATTTTGTATGAAATGCAGACTTGCTCTGGGTCTGAGGGAGGCTTGCAGCATATCAGACCTTCCCAAGGGCTGCTTCGCATCAGTTTTTACCTCCCAGGCAGTGAGCAGGGGGAAGGACCTTCCTCACCTGCTGCTCCTTCCCCACTCTCAGGCCCTCCCATGCGCCCAGAGGGATCTCTCAGAAAGAAGCCCAGGGAAGGGGCTCTCCCGGGTGCTAAGGGAAGGGCTTTGAGGAAGTCTTCCAAAGCCTCTCATGCTCGCCTGGGCCCCCACATCTGGGAAGCAGCAGCGGGCATTCGGAAGTTGGAAGTAGTATAAATTTGTATTTTACCTTAAAAATTATAACAAGGAAAACATATTCGCTTACAGCAAAGCACCAGAACAGCGAATTATTCAGGAGCAGTGAGCACCTCTTCTACTCAGGTTATGGGCTCTAAATTCAGCAGCCCCCTCTTAGCCATAGGGATACTTTCCAAGACCCCCTGTGGATATCTGGATAGTACCAAACCCTGAGGACTATGCTCTTTTCCTAAACATATATACCTCGGACAAAGTTTAATCTAGAAATTAGCCACAATAAGAGGTGAACAATAATAACTAGTAATAAAATAGAACAATCATAACAATTGGCCAGCACCATAGTTTGAACTTTGGGGCCATCATATTAAGTAAAATGAGGGTTTCTGGACCTCGAGGACTGTGATGCCATGACAGTCGACCTGGGGACTGAGCAGGTCACTCGAAGACTACCGGGTGGGTGGTGCGTGCAGAGGGATATGCCAACGAAGGGTGACTCACACCTTGGGTGGGGTGGTGAGAGATTTCAGCACGCTACTCAGAACAGCACACGGCTTAACCCTTATGAATCGCTTATTCCTGGAGTTTTTTAGTTGGTATTCTTGGGTCACAGTGGACCATAGGTAACTGAAACAGGAGAGAAAAACGCGGATGAGGGAGGACTGGTGTACCATTTCCCCCCACCACCTCCCCACCTCAGGAGACAGGGTTCCTTGGAAAAATGACCAAGTTCGGGACTAGGATGGAAACGTACAAGATAAGCCTGGAACGCCTTGCGTTAATAGTTTCAGAAAGCAAAGGCCTATCTAAGTCATGCACGATTGTATCGGGAGGACTCAGAAACGACCCTGAAAAATGGTTTATGGCCAGTGATGGGGCAATTTGAACACAAGTAAGGGTAAAAGCGGCAATGGATGAAAACATATCAAATATGTTTAAACCCATGAGTTTATATACTTGAAACAACAACAACAAAATAAAGCAAACCAACCTTCACAGGTCACCTCTGGAGGATGAGAACCATTATTTTGAAAACTGGTAAATAAAGGGAAAGAATAAAGGATTCATTCTACACTAAAAGATGAACCTCACTCCGGGTAACCAGCTAGCTGATGAAGGAGAACTTCTCTTTATAGATGTTATCCAGATAATAACTAAAGGAGAAATGATAAATTAGGAGATAACTCTTCTGCAAGCTCTAATGAAATAAGAGATCTAGGCATGAGCTTCAATAGCTACAAACATCCCCAAAAGAAAATTAAATATAATCAGACATCTTACATTTTTAAAAGGTTTTTGCCATAGGGCATGTGCATTTGCCAGAGAGAGACAGAGTGAGAGATAATTAGAAGGAAAGTGAGAAATTTCTCTTTAGGGGGAAGCCACACTGCAATCCCTTCTCTTCTATCCTCCTCTGGGATTTTGGGCAACACGCACATGCACCTGGCATGAGTTTCAAGCTGCCAGGGTCAGACTTGAACCATGGCTGGCCATTTGGGAGTCCAGTGATGTAACCATTATGCCATCTACTGGCTCCATCATACGTTTTGTGATGGGAGTGCACAATATCACTTATGAGTAGTGTTGATAGAAAAACAAAATTAAATCTAATTAAACCTCTAGATCAACTCCCACTTACAGTAAATGCAGAGGGTAGAGGAACATGCTGGATAGGACCTTGGGATATAATCCCCAGATCAGTGAAATAGTCCACAGGAAGATAGACTTGGTTTCTTCAACAAACCAGTGCAGGGACCAGCAGTTAGCATAATGGCTATGTCGTTGAACTCCCATGTAGCTGACTACGGTTCAAGTCTCGGACCTGGTGGCTTAAATTCACACCAGGTGCGTGTGCATGCGTGCCCAAGATCCCGAGAGGAGAATGGAGGAGAAGGGATTGCAGCATGGCCATCTCTTCTGGGGGGTGATTTCTCACTTTCTGTCTCTGTCTCACTCTGTCTTTCTGGCAAGTGCATGTGCCCTATAGCAAAAATCTCTCAAAGAAAAAAAAACAAAAACAAAAACAAAACAAACCAGTGCAAAGAAAACAAAAGAGAAGGAGTAGAATCTACAGGTTAAAAGGGACCGGAGAGCATCTTTCACTGCCTCTCTGTAAGAGGAACAGCATATCTATTGATTGCAATGTATGGGCTTTATTTGAATGTTAATTCAAACAAACCATAAGACAAATTTATAAGGCAATTTGTGAATGTAAGCCTGACCTGGATTTTATGATAGTAAAGAATTATTATTACAGTGGAGGGACAAAGAGAAGAAACATTTAACAGACCCAAGAATGTAAAATTCTCTATTGAAAATGATGAATATGATAATAACCTTGATTTCACTGTCAATACCAAGTAAACACAAAATAATAATTATTAACTTTTTACATGTGATAATGGTATTTGGTGATTTAAAAAAAAAAACTTGAAGAAACATAACTGAAATAACAAGCGATTTGATAGGATGTCTGATATTTGATTCAAAATTATCTAGGAGGCAAGAGTGGGAGTTGGAGATGAAATGAGATTGCCCGTGAGTTGAGAATCGTGAAAGCTGGTGACAGGTAGATGGGGCTAAGTATACTGCGTTCTCTACTTTTATATAATTTTGAACAGTAAAACTTCCTATGATAAAAATAGAAATTTGAAATTTTATGTAATAAACTTGAGCTAAAGTTTTAAAAATTTACAAAACAAAGTCCATAACTCTCGATCTCCCAACTCTCAACCTGCCCCTGCCCCTTCCAGTTTTCTTTTTTTTTTTGGAGAGGTTTTTCGCTATAGGGCGCGTGCGCTCGCCAGACAGACAGAGAGAGACATAGAGACAGAAAGCGAGAAATCACCCCCCAGGGGGGATGGTCACGCCGCAATCCCTTCTCCTCCATTCTCCTCTCGGGATCTTGGGCACGCACGCACACGCGCCCGGCGTGAGTTATAAGCCACCGGGTCCGAGACGCGAACCACGGTCGACTACGTGGGAGTCCAGCGACATAGCCATTACGCTAACTGCTGGTTCCCTCCAGTTTTCTTTTGAATGGGACTTGTACTTTTCCAAGGATCTTCATTTATTTTCTCTTTACAGACCACCCACCTGTTCCAAGCCCTGTGCCAGGTGGACGCTGCCCTGCTGGGGTGATTTTTCTAATAACTTCTCTAGGCTTCCAACCCGACCTTAGTGTGTGTGGGGGGAGGGTTCCTGGGAAAATGCTAACATTTACTGACCATGCCAGGTGCTTTGCTGGGCACCATGCATCTTATCCTTACAAGCACCCGATGTACAGATCAGGAAACAGCCTGAGCGAGGGCAAGCGATTTGCATAGGTACCACAGGAAGTGAAGGAGCTAAGCTGGGACTGGAGCCCAGGTCTGTGTGCACCAACAGTTATTCTCATATCACAGTTCTGAAACTCCTAGGGTTTGACCCTTAAGGTCTTATTGTTGATCTCCGTGGAGAACTGAAGTTTCTAGAATCTTCCGGGCCTCCTGTCTGTGTCTCCTATCTCCCTCCTGCTCACCTCTGGCATCTCCAAGGAAGAACTTTGAGAAACTATCTTCACCCCACATCCCCACCCCAACTCCTTCTCATTTCTTCCAGGAAAGTTTCTCACCCAACATGTCGGTCAATCATTTGAATACAACACGGTGCTCAAAGGGTCAGCAAGGGTGAGGTTAGGTCAAAATATCTCCCAACTCCAGTTTTTGCCCCCATGTCCCAGAGACTCCTGCTGTAAGAGTCAGTCTGCACAGAGGCCACCAACTGTCCCTCCTATCCCTTCATGGCCTGGCCTTCCTCCCATCTAGAGGTAGTATATTTCCTTACCCCTTGAATCTGGGCTGTCTGACTTGACCAATAGAATGTGGCAGAAAGGATATTTTGAGATTACTGAGCTCAGGCATGAAAGACTTTGTGACTTTTAAGTAAGCTCAAGAAGGAGCCAGCTGACAAGTCAGTAAGTCCAGGTTGTCCTGTCAGAGGAAGAGCCCACATGTGGAGAGAGGTCAGGAGAGTTAAAACTGCCAGCACATGGGACCAGCAGTTGGCGTAATGTCTCTGTCACTGGACTCCTATGTAGTCGACCGCGGTTTGAGTCTCGGACCTGATGGCTTAAACTCACGCTGGGCGCATGTGCATGCGAGCCCAAGATCCCGAGAGGAGAATGAAGGAGAAGGGATTGTGGCGTGGCCATCCCCCCTGGGGGGTGATTTCTCGCTTTCTGTCTCTCTGTCTCTCTCTGGCAAGCACACGTGCCCTATAGCAAAAACCTATCCAAAAAATATAAATAAATAAATTAATTAAAAAATAAAAAGAAATAAAACCTGCCAGCACGTGAGTAAAGAGGCCCAGCTGCCCTGGCCAGCACCCAGCCATCTGGGCCACTTGTGTGAGTGAGGCCTTCTTGGGTCCTCTGGCCCCTGTCAAGTCACCCTTATCAATAGCATGTGATGCTGGAACAAGTCACCCTCGCTGAGCCCTGTCCTAACTCCTGACCCACAGAATCAAGAGAAAAGAAATAGCTGTTGTGGGGCCAGCAGGAGGTGTGGTGGTTAAAGTACTGGACTCCCATATGGTCAATGGTGGTTTGAGTCCTGGACCTGGCAACTTGAAAATCATACCAGGCACGTGTGCATGCATGCCCAAGATGCCAGGAGGAGAATGGAGAAGAAGGGATTGTGGCATAGACGTTACCTCGGGTGTGTGGGGGGCGGGGCGGGGGGAGGAGGGTGATTTCTTACTTTTCCTCTCACTGTCTCTCTCTTTCTCTGATGAGCATACACACCCTATGGAAAAAACTTTAAAAAGAGAGAGAAAGAGAGAGAGAGAGAAAAGAAAGGAGATAGCTGTTGTTTCAAGTCATCAGATTTGGGATTGTTTGTTAGGCAGTGATAGGTGAGTGAGTTACACACCCTTCTGCTGTGCCTCTAGACCTCTGGAGGGTTAGCTTGTCCTCACTGGTTGAGGTCTTAGGACTGACCAGCATCGAGGGCTCTGGGCAGGGGGAACAGAGGCATGGTTCCCAGGAGATGACATAGCTAAGAAGAACACGGGCTTTGATGACAGTCAGACTTGGCTTTCTGGATCTTCCACACTCCGTCTGTGACCGTGGGCCTTGCTGAGTTCCTGTCCACATCTGGAAATAGGAATTGTAACCGTGTCCATCTTCTAGAGCTGCACCCTCCTACGGAACTTCCCACAGCGATACAAATGCTCTGTGTGCGCCATCAGGGACGGCAGCCCCGGCTCACTTAAAGTTTAAAGGCTCACTGGGCTTTGAAATGGGGCTAGCCCAGTGCAGATGCTGGGCGGGTATAAAACGCAGACGTTTGTGTATGAGAAAGGTTACATACCTCATCAATACTTTTAATCTTAATTCCGTATTGAAATGACATTTTTGGATTATTGAGTTAACTAAAACAAATTGTTTAAAGTCACTTCACCTGTCTTTACTGTTTTAAAATTATGGATGTGCTCACATGCTACTTCTATTGGGCGGCAAGGATGTAGTCTTGCGATTACATGACGTGCGTAACGTGCTTAGCACTGCACATGCGCAGGAAAGGCCCTTGGTAAATTGTGGCAATGACTTTGGTAAATACTGGCTGAGAAGGTGGATGCCAGAGCTCAGATTTTGGCAGGCTGGTGTCTGGGTTCTCGCTAGACACACCCACTGTATGGGACAGAGGGCGGGAACCAGCATTCAGTTAAGCTGCAACCACGTGCCAGTGACTGTGGGAGGCTTTACTCGGGCCGGGCCACTGAGTCTAGCAATGGGCTATGGAGGGCGTATTAGTTGGATGAGTGGGGAAATCGAGGCTCAGAAAGGTGACATACCATGCCAGAGTGTGCACACTGGGTTTAGTGACAGAACAAGCGTTCTTTTTTTTTTTCCTTTTTTTTTTTTTTTTTTTGAGAGGTTTTTGCTATAGGTTTCTGCTATAGAAAGACAGAGAGAAACAGAGAGACAAAAAGTGAGAAATCACCCCCTAGGGGGGATGGCCATGCCGCAATCCCTTCTCCTCTATTCTCCTCTCGGGATCTTGGGCACGCACGCACACGCGCCCGGCGTGAGTTCAAGCCACCTGATCTGGGACTCGAACCATGGTTGACTCCATGGGAGTCCAGTGACAAAGCCATTATGCCAACTGCTGGAGAAAGGGGTTTGGCTTTGGTAGCTGCATTTGCCCTGGAGGTCATGGCCAAGCCCAGGCCACACCCCTGCTTTCTCCTCTGCCTTTTGCCCTCCCCCGAACTGCTCCATCTCCTCTCTGAAATCCTACCTGCTCCACCTGCTTCCTGTCCCCTCCCCTCCCTTCTAACCCTGACTTCCAAAGGAACGAATTTATTTCAAGCACACATGGACTCTTCCCCACAAAGATGCCATGGATGTCATTTCCTACCTTATTTGTTAACTTCATCAAACAAAGTACAGTTCTCTGGCACTAATGTCAATCTCCACAGCTCATTGGGTTTTTTAAAATAGTGGAAACACAGCGCTCGCCTCTCCCCGTGATGAGGAAGGCAGCGCTCCAGCTCCAGCCGGGGAGAGGAACCCTCTGCCTCTCACCCAGAAAGAGCCATAAAACACGCTCAGCGCCTGAGCACGCGCCCATTTGACAAAGACAATTTGATTTGTCCGCGGCTTCTAAAATATTCATCCCGCTTTGATGGACTATCGTTTTATAAATATAGATTATCATTAACCGACACCGGCGGTGCGCTGCTGGCCGACCCAGCGCCACGCCACCGGTTCGGGATGAAGACGTCCAATAAAAAAAATCATTATCTCTGTCTGTGAACCCTGATCTGTGCCGTCTGCCTCATTTGCAGTGCAAGGGTCAGTAACTCACGCTAACTGCATCTGTTTGTGCATTTCATGGCCTGGCCGCCCCTGCTGGGGAGATTGGCAGACTGCTTCTCAAGTTCGGACCTGGGGAAGGAGCTGAGGTGAACGGGGAAGGGGAGAAAAGGCTGCTCTAGTGGAAATGTGTTGAGAGGGCTGGGACAACATGTCCCTGGAGAGCCTGTGGAGGGCAGTGGACAGGGATGTGAGTTTTAGACCCGCCTCCACTACTTTCTGGCTATGAGATCTCAGGCAAGAGGGTCAAACTCTGAATCTCAGTTTTCTCGTCTGTAAAATGGGACTCACAGCCCTGCCTGTTGCCTAGGAGACTGAGCCCATGAAGTCTCTAGCTTATGACCTGACGCTTGAGTGTCTAGTAAATGTTACTGTCAGTGACGATGGTGAGGGGCCAGTTGGTGGCATGGTGGTTAAGGTGGCTGGATCCCACATGGTCCACTGCATGGTTTGAGTCCCAGACCCAGTGGCTTAAAAAACACGTAGAGCATATGTGCATGTATGCCCAAAATTCTAAGAGGAGAAGGGATTGGGGTGTGGTCATCTCCCCTGGGGAGAGCCTGATTTTTAAAAGTTGTATGGGGCCAGCTCATGGCATGGTGGTTAAGGTGGCCTTATCCCTAATAGCTAATTGCATGGTTCAAGTCCCAGATCTGCTGACTCAAGAAATGAAGTGCCAGGCATGACGTGTGCATATGTGACCAAAATCCTGAAAGGAAGGGGAGATGAAGGGATTGCAGCATGACCATTTCCGGGGCGGGGGGGGGGGGTGGAACTTTCTTGCTCGCTCACTCTCTCTCTTTCTCCCTCGCTCACTCTCTCTCTTTCTCCCTCAAGCACATGTGCCCTCTGGCAAATTGAAAAAAAAAAAATTTACATGGATGGGGCCAGAGGACAGATGTGGCTTGTCTGCAGTCACAGAATGATTCGGTGATGAAGGCAGGACTAGTTTTCCAGAAGGAAATGGAATCAGGAGTAGGCTTTCCCAGCAGCCTGTCTGCTACAGCCTTTCTGGCTCTTTAAGGTCAGCCTGATTTTTCTGATTCCTGAGAGTCATCCTCACTTTTGCGTGGGTTTTTAGTGCAGAGGAAAAGTCTAAGTTTCTGTTCCAGCTGGAATGCTTTCTCTCTCTCTCTTTTTCCCCTCGTGTGTACACTTGCCTTCTAGCAAAAGTTTTGGAAACTGATGATGACAGAGATTATTATTATTGTTTGTGTTGGCTTTAAGTCTGTCATCAAATCACTGGACTTCCCTGAACCTTGGTTTCTTCCCAGGTAGAACAGTCTCAATAACATCCACCCCCAGTGGCTGTAGGGGTCTAAGGAATGGATACGCCCCAAGAGCTCAGTGCATTGGATGGCATGCTCTGAGCACCCAAGAGGGCTGTTCTGTTTGAGCTCAGGGAAAACCAGGCAGAGGACAGAGTGAAGGCGTTCTCCTGGGTCACCATGACCTCGCCATCCTCACTCCTTGAGGGCCCAGAGTGCAGAGGGTGTGAGCCCAGGGAGACAGGTGACTCAAGGTGTCATGCTGAGTCGACATAGATCTATACTAGAAGCGTGTCCTATTCCGCCAAGCCATCCCTTCTTCCGAGCATCCTGGGTCCTGGTGGCACCCGAAAAAAAAAAAAAAAAAAAGAAAACACAGAAATGAGGTGGGTGCATTTATTAGATGCATTCTCTGGGCACCATGCAGCCAGGGAATGAAGTTCCAAGTGGAATAAAAGATTTGCTATGCTTTAGACCCAAAACCGTGTCTGCAGCATTTCCTCTTGCATTTAGCTGTTTGAAAGAAATATGTAACCAGGTGTGGGGAAAAAGCAATTGCAGAGAAATCTCCACTAGAAGGTGGCCTGAGGGGGAAGAGAAAGCAGGGCAGCGCGGAGTGGAGCGCAGAGAGCAAAGCTTCATCCCAAAGAGGAGTGGAACGAAAGTGTGTGAAATAAACTCTCGTCCTCCGCTCCAGCCATGGCCAGAGGGGAGGCAGGTGCCCTGGAACCTTCCAAGGGGTGCTGGCGTGGAAATCCCCTCTGCTCCTGGAGACAGGCAGGCAAACTGTGTTGAGGCCTCCTCCTGGTGGGGAGACAGCCTGGGGCACTCAGCCCCAAAGTTTATTTAAGTGAAAAAACCCATCGGGAGACAAGAAGGAGAGTGCTACACCACTGTCAAGTTTTAGACGTCGCCATCAAGCAAAAAAAATTACATCCCGTGCTGACGAGCGACTAATCAAGGCATGGCAAACGGTCCTGCAATAAATTACTCCGGCGCGAAATAAACCACACAAACAGACCGATGATAATAAATGTAAATTATTTCTCTGAAGAAATTTTCTTGGTATATGAGTAATACGAACCATCAGGAAGGCGTCTTCCTTAACATTAATTACAGAAAATGACAAGTGAGCTGATGACTGGGAAGGCTCATTATCTGAGAACATATTCACAACTTTGCAATTTGCGCGAGATGTACTCCGGCTAAATTAATCTCCCTTCTTTGCATGAGCCTCTTCTAATTTTCATGTTATTAACAGGTTTGCAGTATCAGTCAGTGCTTGTCACTCTAATCAGGTTTCAGCATGTTCGCAAAAGCGAAGCGTCATTTATAAGGATAAGCCCTCATAATGGTGCTTGCTTTCATGTGGAGAATTCTACAAGGCTGCTTTTAATAAGGTACTTTAATCATCTCCTTTGCTCAACTTTTGGCCCCACTGTTCCTTTATGAAGAGTCATTAAAAGACTTTGAAGTTCATCAAGGAGGAAAAATTCATGACATTGTTCGAGTGAGGTTGGGGATGGTACTGAGGGGACGCCTGGAGGGAGGCGGGGACCAGAGGGCCCTGTTGGCCCAGAGCCTGACTGTGGGTGACCAGGGACAACCTGTGCCTATCCTCTCCATTATGCAGGACCTTGTAACTCACATTCCTGCTTCTTGGCTGGTGCCCCTGGTGGGTAGCCCAGTCCACAGGGCAAGTTTCAGGGCCTAGGATCGATGAGCGTATGAGCAGGGGCCCGCGAGGCCAGCACGCTGGGCAGCTCCAGGCGCACCTGCCCCCAACTCCACACAGTCCCCCACTCCCAGTCTGGAAGCCTTGTGAGGGTTTTGGGTCTACCAGGAGACTTCGAATGGTTCTTGGAAAAATAAAATTAAAGTACGAGTTTATTTTGGTGCAAAAAAAAAGTTAAATCTGTGCATAGCTTTTTTTCCCCACAATATGCATTTTTCATGAACTTCATGAAGGCCCCTTGCATTTTAATCGTCTGCTTTGCTTTGGAGATTTCTGGCTCTTTAGGGTCAGCCTGATTTTTCTGATTCCTGAGAGTCATCCTCACTTTTGCGTGGGTTTTTAGTGCAGAGGAAAAGTCTAAGTTTCTGTCCCAGCTGGAATACCAACAGCATGCTTTCAGCTTTCATGGACTTGAAAATCAGATTGACCGTGTGTGTACACATGCATGTGAGTGCTTGCATGTGTTCCCCCTCCCTGCTCATGGCTCACACAGGCAAGGTAAGAGCATACTAGACTCAAAGCCCGAGCAGACTCTCTTCCCTGCTCAATTTCCTCAGCTCTCTGGAGTTGGAAATGTCCTCACATGTTTCCAACAGCCGAGACACACGGTGTCATTTCGCCTCCAGTGACCCTCGGCGGCCCCTGGCGAACACTGACTCACTGTTATCCTAGAGGATCCCTCTTGCTGGGGCAACTCATCTATTAGTGGCTGGAATACTAGACTGAGAGGCAGACTAGTCCTGCCTTCATCACTGAATCATTCTGTGACTGCAGACAAGCCACATCTGTCCTCTGGCCCCATCCATCTAAAATTTTTTTTTTTTCAATTTGCCAGAGGGCACTTGCACTTGAGGGAAAGAGAAAGAGAGAGAGTGAGCGAGCAAGAAAGCCCCCCCCCCCCCCTCCATCCTGGGAATGGTCATGTGGCAATCCCCTCTTCATCTCCCCTTCCTTTCAGGATTTTGGTCACATATGCACATGTGATGCCTGGCACTTCATTTCTTGAGTCAGCAGATCTGGGACTCGAACCATGCAATTGGCTATTTGGGAATAAAGCCACTTTAACCACCATGCCATGAGCTGGCCCCATACAACTTTTAAAGATTTCCTCCTGTTTGGACCTTTGTGATGGTGTTGCTGATATTTAATGAAGGACCGTCTTCCCTCCCCATGCCGAATAGCAGAGAGGGTAACTTTGTGTCCCAAGGTGACAGTGTAATAGAGCTCATGAGGGACTGTGAGGGACTCTTCAAAAGGTTCATGGAAAGTGCATATTATGGGAAAACTATGTATGGGTTTCAAAAAAATTTGGTAGCAAAATAAACTTGTATTTCAATCCCATTTTCCCATAAATTGTTTGAAGTTCCATTGTGTTCTTCCTGTTCCCCCAGTGTGCTTCTCTCACTGTAGGGTGGCTGGATGGTCACAAGATGGTCTAGGCTCTGTCCTGGCTGGGATGGCATTGGGGCACTTCTGTGGCTGAATATTTGTTCAGATTGCTACAGTCACCCTTCTCTGAGACCTTCTCCCTGAACCATTTGAATGCTAATTGGCTACATCCCTGGACATAGCTTATTGGACCACAGCTCAGCCAGTCAGAATCTCCCTTAGAGAATTTGGATTGGACTAAGAGAAGGTCAGGCAGTGTTGGTGGGTACCTGACTCTACAGCATGGACATGCGAGTGCAGAGGGGTAGCCATCTTCTCCCATGCGGCCTGGAGAAGCAGGAGAGCTGGTGTGCACGGAGGGAGAGGAGTAGCAGACAGGCTGCCGGGAAAGCCTACTCCTGATTCCATTTCCTTCTGGAAAACTTCGGTTTCTGTGAGGTATTCCTGGATCTGACACCATGCAGGTTGAGAAATGCTTGGGACCAGGAGTGGCTCAGATTTTAGATGTTCTTGAACCTTAAAATATTTGCAGATACATAGTAAAGTATCTTGGGAATGGGACTCAAGTCTGAATCTGGAACTCATTAGTTTAAGATACAACTCATATACATGGTAAAGGTGATTTTACACAATATTTTTGTATTGCAGCATTTTGACTGTGACTGA